>JARQOC010000003.1:187928920-188007601 GCA_033576535.1 Allobates femoralis
CAATACTCGGGTATGAGCCCCAGACTGAAAATTTAAGAGGAAATGTATGCCTTAAACATGGGGCCACTTATAAAGTCTGCAATGGGATCCTATAACCTCATAAAGACAAGTTCTGTTGGTAATAAAATTGCAAAACCCAAAAGGGGCATGAAAAAGAAAACAGCAGCTGCTTGCTGTCAGATAAATGGCATACAAAAGACAGATTCCCCGGGGTATGGATGTGTTTTAAAACTCCCTTGCCTATGTTGGAGTTCCTCTATGAAGGGAGGGTCGGGGTTTAGCACCAATCAATGATTTAAATTAATATTTTTAAAATTTTTTGTGTTTACACCGTCTTGTGTTTTTTCCCTTTGGGTTTTCTTTTGTATGACTTGTATGACCCCCATATTATTACTAACACAGGGGAATTTTCAGCACTTTTTGCTATAAAAGAACTATGTCTTGTGCACTTTGTAGTTTTCTATATTGGAAACTATTTTAGGGGGCCGTCACACGCTTCAATTAAATTTGCACGATATCGCTTAACATCTTTTTTTTTGTCGCTTAAGCGAAACGTTTGTGAAACACGCGGGGCAATCAAAGCGATTTTACAATGTAAAATCCTTGATCTTTTAAAACGCAGTTTGGGTTTGAGCCGGAGCTCAAATCAAGCGATAAACGCTTGATCAATCTCCTCATCGTGGTGTGTGACACCACGTTTACCATCTCCCAGCGGCAGACCCTATGCTGGGAGATGGTATCTAGGGTAAACTTTGGGGTTACTAAGCCGCGCGGCGCCTATAACCCATGGTACTATATTTTACCAGCGATCTCGCTGGCCCCACATCCTGGTGAGTCTGTCTGTGTGACAGCTCACCAGCGATGTGAGCGATATTGTTACGATCGCCCCGTGCACGTTTATCGCTAACAATATCGCTATCGATATTTAAGCGTGTCACGGCCGCCTTAAAAACCCTTTAAAATTGGGGTGAAAAAAGGATTCTAAAATTTTCGGGAATTTTGTTCTATATAAAAAAGCTTTTGATAAATGTCTATCTTCTATTCAAAAGGGAATACAGTTTTTACCAGAAATGTATAATAGGGGGATATATCCAGGGCTGGGTTTAGACAAAGGGAGGCCTTGGTTAAAAGATTAAAGTCGGGCTCAATATGCTCCATCACACTCAACCATTCAGGTTATATTTCCATGCACTAAGTTCAGACTATTAAGCGTGGTTTCACATTTGCGTTTGTGTCTGCATGTGGTGGGCAATCAGACGCAAACGCATTGCAAACGCTGCCATACTGATGTGAACGTAGTGGAGATTCTCCGCATGCAGTCACATCAGAATGGTGCCCGGCTGGAGGTGGAGATCAGCGGCGGAGATCTCCTCCCGGCCGCCAATGATCTCCCGACGGTGTCGGTGCGGGAGAATTGAAGAAACAGCTGATCTGACAGCTTTTTAAATCTCCCGCGCCGACATCACCTCTTCTGTGTCTGCGCGGGAGATTTAAACAGCTGTCAGATCACCTGTTTCTTCAAATCTCCCGCGCCGACACCGCTGGAAGATTAGCGGCAGCCGTGCCTGGGACATCAGCGGCTGCTCCTGCTGATCTCCGGGGAGAGATTTCAATGTGATCCGCAGCGTTCTCCTGCACTGTCATGCGGAGGACACTGAAATCCATGCATTTTTTGTGCGTTTGCGGTCACTTGCTGATAAAACAAGCGCCCGTGAACGCACAAAAAATGCAACAGGCTACGTTCGGAGGGTGGAGGAGGGCACACAAATTATGCGCATTCAAACGCAACTGGAACCGAATGCAGAAAAACACAGGCACCATGCGTTCCCATGTAATACATAGGAATGCAGTGTGCATGCGTATGGCTGCGTTCGGAATGCTGTGTTGACAAACGCAAATGTGAAACCGGCCTAAACAAGTGTAATCAACAATATTAAAATTGTACTGTGCTTACTTCAAGTAAAATTGTATTGTGCTTACTTCCAGGCTCTTTGCACAGGGTGATGAAGAATGATGGGCACAGAGTAATTACTAATATATCAATCTATGTTATCAGTAGCACCTCTGCAGTTTGCACTGTGTGATGTGATGCCGAGGACAATAATTTTTGTTCCTCCATAAACAATCCAATCGCCTTATGAATAATTAAACCCCAATGGTTCACATGTTAGGTATGTCCATAAATCACATGGAAAGCATCAATAAATTCAAACCACTCAATCAGACTAAGCCTGGCAAAAAATGCACCAAATTCCCCCCAAAAATATACAAAACTTTATTAAATAAGATATAAAAATTATGCAACATCCAAAAACTGCAGAACTAATACATACAAATACCCTTTGGTGGATTGGGGGTTGGGGTGGGTCCAACAGACGATGAGGTAAATCTAATATATAGAGCTGAGAGTATGTATGTGTGTGTATGTGTGAATGTGTGTATGTATGTATCATAGCCCCACCCCCTTTATAGCTAGGCCTACTTTATAGTCCCAACCCTTCACATTATCTATGTTGCTCCACCCCCTCCAGTTATCCACACCCCTTCAGAATGTGAAAGATGCATATGGCTCCGCCACCTCAAGTTGTCCCCGCCCCATTCATAAAGCATAGGATGCATATTGATCTGCCCCCTTCAGTTATGGCATAAAGCGTTGTAGCCACAGCAAATAACAATGCACAGTGCGGACAGCCATGTGTTTGGTGTGTATTTCTGAAACTTAGTAAAGATTTTTGAAGTCAAAGAAATGCACCACCAACTCAGCTTTTGAACCTTCCCACATATAGGGTTCTTTATTGTAAATTGAACTTCCAAGTATAGCTTCGCTACTTCCAGCAGTATTATAGACACTAAATAGAGGTCAACCATGCACACCTTCACTATATATAAGATGGGGCTGCAGAACCCCATTGTCAGGGTTCCTAAGATCTAAATGCATTGCAAAAGGTGAAATCCACATACAATTCCATACAAAGGCCCTGATTCATCAAAGCGAGATTTCTGAAAATTCTCAAAACCTTCGGGCAGCTTGAAGTTTCACAGACATTATGTGACTTTTGGCATTTTCACACCAGTTTCAGTCACCTTTACCAAAGAAGGTGAGGCATAGTCGGGGTGTTATGAAGGCTGCCCAATTAATTTATCAAAAATTGTTGTGTAACGGAGGCGCGACTGATGAGATGAGCCTAATTCAGGCACAGCATATAGATGAGATTGTTTACACCTTACTTACTTGGAACGTGCTGTAATATGCTAAAAAATTTATTATAACATCTTGATTGTAAGAGTAAATGCACATTGCGCACATTTGGTGTGGATTCTCTTTGCATCTTTACATACTGAAAATCCACGCCAGGTTCACACAGTGTGCGTTTGTTTCAGTGACTATAAAATAAATGGTTACTTTTATCTTTTAAAGGCTACTATGAGGAGGTTTACACAAATCAGTTGGCACTGGCCCAATACTTCAAGATGCTGGGTGACCACTGGCTTTCAACCCATTTTTATGAATGCTGCTTCCAAACTTCTAAAAAAATCAAAATTGATGGAGGGAGGAAAGAAGCTGAAGCTCATGCAAACCTTGCCGTAGTAGCTGAAGAACATGGTAAGAAAATGATTTAAAATTATTTTAAAACATTCTATAAAAAATAGATATTGTGTATGGCAACCTGTGAGTCTATACACAATCTCTTGTGCACCCGAAATATACATGTAGAGTCAGTGTCAGATTACCAATTAGGCATAGTAGGCCTATGGGCTATTTGTCTTCTGGGAGTCTCGTGAAACTGATTAAAAATTACATTGAATTAATATTAAAAAAAATTATGATCAGTGTGCCAATGGGAACTCAGATGTGAACATTAGAAGAGGCAGTGAAATTATGTCGAGAATTCAGAAATAGTATTGGATGGGCATCTATGAGGTCAGGCATGGCAACTGTGTGCTTGGCCAGAATGGAGAGTAGGAGAGGTGGTGAACATTGCTGTCAGTTCTCGCTGACTCTAGATCATAATACAGGAGATCATTCATAAGTAGAAGCTTCAGGAATGCATACAGGTATAAATAGGCTGACACTTAAGATTGACGTTAGTTAATTATCTTTATTGGGTTGTATTGAACTTTGATTAGCTACGGTTTGTTCTGTTTAATGACATGTAATTGTTGAATTTAAAATTGTTGTTAGTAAATTTTAAAACATATCAGAAATATTTTTAATGGAGGGGCCCCAAGATTTTGACTGCCTAGGGGCCTCCACAGGGTTGATTCCAGCACTGTGCAGGGTTCTAGCCATGATGCAGCCATGTTAGAATGAATGATCTGCTATAACTGTTGTATGATGATTGATGGTGTCCCAGAATCCTAATGGATACACACAAGTTAGTCATTAATAAAGTTTTTTAGGTGTAACTGAACAAAGACTGAAGATCCATATATTATAATTACCCTCACGCGCTGAATTCATGATTCCTACAGCTGAAGGACTGAATATATTAATTTGAAAAATCTCAGTCCTCTTTACAGTTAGTATGAGAAACTATATTCCTCATAACAGGATATCTCAGTGTGGCTTCCAGTACTTATCACATGATATATAATACTTGGGAATAAAGTTGGCGCGAATCGATTCACACGTCCCATCCCAGAGATAGTGGTCTATAGCTAATGGACAGGAGACGGAGCACCTACATCAACTGTGACTCTTCTTTTGATTAGTCGGCCTGGCACAAAGTCATCATTGCAGTGTGTTACACATGTAATGTCCCATCAGGCCGGTTAATGAATACAAGAGCAGCAGACGCCACCAGGTAAGAGGTAGTGCTCCCTCTCCCATACAGTGGTCACAGACTACTGTTGTGACGAAAGAATGAGACATGTGAATAAGTTTGCACCCACACTGCGTGAGAACAATCAAACATTTTCATTAATTACATACTGTGTTATAACTGCTGCTTTAGTTATTTATCACTGGCACTTTTGAATATTTCACTAGCACTTTATAGACACAGTCACTTTATATTGTTTGTGTTGTATGTGGCCTTAGCTTATTCAAGCTGACTTGTAAAAGTTAAGTTTTATATTACTGTCTTGCTGGTATTCTACTTATACTTTGCTGTCCGTTTTGCTAAGTATGTATTTGTAGTCAATCAGTTTAAAATGTTCATAACCAATAAAAAATAACCTTAGGGCCGGTCTCGCATCTCTGGGAGCATTGTCTATATTGTTTGCAGGGTTTATCCAGTATGGTAACTTACAACAGTGGGCAAAATTTACTTTAAAGGTAATCTGACATACCTACAAACACTACCTGAAGATATAGGGTTCATCTGCAATTAATTTGTTTTAAAATAATGTCTGGCTACTTCTCTGTTACTGCAGCTACAAGGGGGAAATAACCTTATTCTCCCTGCAGTTGCTCGCTTCCAGCCTTCTGTGCTGCATGCAAGGTATCTTTTACAGTTGATTTAAACTGATTGACTGTTAGTCAATGCCAGGGAGTGATGACATGATGACATGTTCAATGTGTAGTAAGCATTGAGAGTAATGGCTCCCTGCACCATCCTGATGACTAGAATAAGTGGCTGCAGAATAGAATTTAATTTTCTCCCTGTAGTTATTGCTATATTAAGGCAGCCAGGCAAGATTTTAATGCTATTTACCTCCAAACTAAACCTATACCTGCAGGTAGATAACGCTTTTGTACATGCCAGTTTCCCTTTAAGGTGCTCTTACACTATACATCATATTCTCACTGAGCTGCTTACTCACATAACACAAGTTAAAGGCATGGTCCGACACCTACAATATATTTTCTAACTAACTATTCTTGCCCCCAACTACTTTTGTAGTTATCTTGAAATATACAATTCTCTACATTTCTTCCAATCTATCTAATCCATAAAAGTGTTTTTTACTGCACTTCATATGACTTTGAGGAGTCTAAACATGATGTCATAGGAGGCAGTCTGGTGCTGCAATCCCTTCCCAGAGTCCATCATCCTCCTATAACAAGACGTCACCAGGTTCGGGCACTGCAGTAATATACTAGGTTCTTTCATTGCCGCCCTCTGAGGATGTCTTGGATCTGGGATGATGGGTGATGGATGCTGTGACCAAGGTTAGTGGAGTGCTTAAATTCTATTACTCTCTCTGCCACTGCTTCTGTTGCTTATGTGAAAGATGATGACAGGAGGTGGTGCTAGATGCATTGAGTCACACCATCCCTGCCCCACAGTTTCTAGCACCACCCTCAAACAAAGCTTCATCAGAGGGTAGCACTGGTGTCCCTCGCTATTTCTAGCATGACCCCCTTATGATGATTAATTTGGGGGCTGTGCTAGAGGCTATGGGGTGGCCCTGGTGTCACTCAGTGCCCCTCCCAACGTCTTTCACACAAGCAACGGAAGCAGTGGCAGAGAGAGGAGTAGCATGCCGGTACTCCACTATCCTCAGCCACAGCATCCATCATCCAGGAATTCTTTTTTTCACAGCTGTAGTCTCACTTATGTGTAAGCCGCCTGTCTTATACTTACCTTCCACCACTTTCATACTTTCCTGAGCCCACTATAGTACTGCGGCACCATCTTGTGACTGTAGCTTCTGACTGGCCAGAAGTCAGAAACTACGTTACAGGCACACAATGCATCTCTATGAGAGACAAAATGAGGTTCCCATAGAGATACATTGAAAAGTTCCCTCTAGCAATCTCCATGAAACACTGGAGCTGCCAACCAAAAATGATGATAATGATTTTTGGTTGGGGGTTAAAGATAAATAGTTAGAAAATACATTTTAGGTGCTTGACCACCCTTTAAAGTTGTCAAGCCATATAAACTGTTTTGGTGCTACCATCAGAAGAACTAGCAAGTTAGAAATTATTGTAAGTTGGCAAGTAATGTGGTTATAGCACGTTGTGTTTCATTCTAGATCATGATACCTTTTATTGCCTGTCATAACTAACTTTTTTCTTCAGAATACTAAATTCTTTTGCTTTTTTACTTATTTAAGAAAGGTTTGCAGTCTTTTTTAAATGTTTTATGATGTTCTCAGTGTTTTCAATTACATTATAATTTGTGCTTTTCTCAGGTACTCCTGATATAGAAACATGTACTTCCTTCTTAGATGTCAGCTACAGCTTTGAGCTCCTAAAAAGAAATCTAAATTGCCTAGAGATACTTTAAAATTAGTCAGAATGAGAAAATCATCACTTTGAACTTGAAACTTTGGCCAGAAGTACGAACAGTGACTTGACCCTTAGATATTCTTTTTTTTACCTGCTTATGCTATGGAACTGAATTAATCTTATACATTTAATTATACACTACTCGAAAAAAAATAAAGGGAACACTTAAACATCACACTGTAACTCCAAGTCAATCACACTTCTGTGAAATAAATCTGTCCAGTTATGAAGCAACACTGATTGTGAATGAAAGTTCTTGTTGTTGTGCAAATGGAACAGACAACAGGTAGAAATTATAGGCAATTAGCCAGACAACCCCTGGTGACCACGGACCATTTCTATGTTCTCATCCTTTTTGGCTGTTGTTTTGGTCACTTTTTCATTTTGTCATCGTTCTCAGCCATGGTGGTAGCATGAGGCAGTATCACAGGGTTGTATAATGGATAAAGGAGAAAGGTAGCAGGATGTAATGATGGGTAAAAAGCGATTAAAGGAACTAATCTGACCATTATGGCCACTTTACACGCAGCTACAGGTAACAGGTTTTCCACAGGTAACTTACTGGCTGCAGTGAAATCATGGAGACATAGTTCCATTTGTACACAGCAACAAGATAGAACCATGTCTCCATGATTTCACTGCAACCAGTAAGTTACCTGTGGAAAACCTGTTACCTGTAGCTGCGTGTAAAGTGGCCATTAGACTGGAGGTCCCTCCCTCACTATGTTCCCAGAATTACTTCTAAAGTTGAGGATGTCTGGGCTGCCACATTTGCTGATCATCACTAGGCTAAAACCCCCTTAATTCCACCCACAAACCAGGAAGCACAGCAACTCCCGCAAAGTAAGGAAAACTCCAGGCAAAAAAAACAGCAGGAGGGATTCAGCACAAACTGCACTAACGTCCTCACAGCTCATGGTCTTTGCACTAAACTCTATCAGCGATATCTGCTGGTTGAAAAGGGAACTATTGAAAGGCCAGAGGCGTGGACAACTGTGTAACCTGACACATCCCTCACCTGAAGAGCTACAACAGACCATAGACAACAGCAGCTTCTGACATTAACTCTGAAGTTACCAACAAGAATTTAACATATTAAATCACTGCAGTGCAGTTCAAGAAGACTGCAGGCTACACGGGACAGTACCCCTCCCTTAGTGAGGGGACTCTGGACACTAAATCATGCCTGTCCGGAAACAGTCCACATTTCCTGAGTGATAATTTGTGAAAAATATTCTGGGTATTAAGCACGGGTGTTAGTTCAAGCTGGAACAACTCAGGGTTGCAAATAGCCGATATCCTAAATGGACCAATAACCCCTGAACTAGGTGCCCCAGCAGCCCACCTCCACTTGACGTGTTTGGACAACATCCACACAAAATCATCCACTCTCAGGTCTGGACCTGAACGTTTATTCACATTCAACCTGATGGTACTTTCTTAGGAAGGCAAACAATGGAGGTGTCTCCCCGGACCCCAGGACTAATTCCCTTGGGGTGCACAGTAGTAACAACCGTCTTCCCCAGCCCTTCTTCCTAGTGCAACGTCTAGACCTAACAATAGCCTGAGGTGTAGGCTGAACTCCACTCCCACTCTCCAGTAAACTCTTAACCAGCTCAGCTGGAGATGTAGGAATAGGCATAACCAACATGGCAGAAATTACCCCAACTAACTACTTCCCTGGCTTGCTAGTCAATCACCAGGTTTTTTTTAGCCAAGGAAGGCCCAAGATGTTGGGAGTAGGCAGATTGTCCAAGATGTGACAAGATAGGAATTCCTGGTGAAGAGATCCTATACACAAGTTCACATTATGTACAACTTGGGAAAGAACCTTCTGGCTGAGAGGAGCTGAGTCAATGTAAGGCTGCTTTCACACTGCAGTTTTTTCACTGATCAGTGTCCATCAGATTTGTGTGCCAAAACCAGGATTGTCTCCAAAACTCAGAACAGGTGTCAAACTTTCAATTATAGTTTTTCTCTGCAAGTTCCTCTCCTGGTTCCTCTCCGGGTTTTGGCACACAAATCTGATGGACACTGATCAGTGAAAAAACTGCAGTGTGAAAGCAGCCTTAGAGATGGTATTTGTCTTGCCAATTCATTACAGATGAGACCATGTGCCTGAGCAAAGCTAGAATCCAAAATATCAACTCCTGCTCTTCTATCAACTAGCATCAGCACAGTCTCAGTTTTACCATCAACCACCACCTTGTCAGACAGCGTGAACGGAGACCTAGTGTCTGAGACTGCATGACGGTTTTGGAGCAATGTGGACCGATCTTAATAAAATGATCTATTTGCCCACAATAAAAACATGCTCTGCCAACCTGATGAACCACAGAAGCTTTAACATTACAGATTAATCCCCCTGACTGCATAGGTTCAAGATGTCTAACACATGGAGCATCCTCAACACGGATGGCCACATGGGACAAAGTTGGTCTAGGTCTTTCTCTCAGATGCCTGAGATGCCCTACTCTGATAACAAGGGCCATTGCAGCTTCCAATGACTCGAGAATAGCATGATGAACCAGAGTGTCCTGAAGTCTAGCAGACAGACCCAAGCAGAAGTGACTCCTGAATACAGTGTCATTCCACTTGGTGTCAGTAGCTCATCTGCAAAGCTCCAAGGAGACAATGCAGTGAAAAACTTGTCCACCAACAGCAAAGATGGAGAATCAGTCAGTACAGAGAAGAGCCAGGTCTGGGGATCCCCCTTAAGAAGAGAGGTTATAATCCCCACATGCTGCTCCTCACTCCCAGATGAATGAGGGTGGAGCCTGAAATATACTTTACAGGCTTCCTGAACACAAAAAAATTCTCTCTCTCCTAAAAACCTGTCAGGGAGACATATCTTGGGTTCCGACACAGCCTGGTGGTGGGCTGAGACCAAGTACCTAACAACTTGTTGCAGCTACTGCACAACCTGCGAGCACAGACCAGTTACCTCATCAGAAATGGTCTGCAACAGGTGTGTAACGGCATCAGCTGCAGCAGCCTTAGTCATAATGACACAGCAAAAAAGTGGGTAAGGTCACTGATAATGTCACAGGGTGGTATAAAGGACAAAGGAGTAAGGTATCAGAATGGTAATGATGAGCAAAAGGTGATCAGGGTAAGTAGTCTGACCCTTATTCTCGGTGGCCCGGCTCACCTTTTCTGAGGATGTCTGGACCACCACCCTTGCCCTTGCTCCTGATCAGCCCTAGGCTAAAACCCCCTCATCTCTACCCACAGACCCGGAAAGCACAGCAACTCCCACAAAGTAAGGAAAACTCCAGGCAAAAAAATAGCAGGAAGGCTTCAGCACAGACTGCACTAACGTCCTCACAGCTCATGTTCTTTGCAGAGACTAAGCTCTATCAGCGACATCTGCTGGTGGAAGACGGAAGTATGTAAATGCCAGGGGTGTGGACAACTGTTATACGTCCGATGGGAAAATAACAGCCAAACCTTTAATTATCTGGTCAGCAAGTATTTAACTGTTGCTTGTACATTTTCACTGATCTTTTGGCAGCGAGATCATTAGTTAATATCAATTATTCAAAAGAAACACTTTTCAATTTCAACCTCCTTTGCATAAGTTGGTATGCGGTAATTTTTTAATTTGTGGCATTTTCACAGCTGAATATACAGCTGAATATTGGTCTATACTGGAAGATGAGATTGCAGTAAGATGCTGGCGTTCCTAAAAGGTACCTTTACACGCTGTAACTTTTCTAGGAATTTCAATGGCAACTTACTGGTTGCAGTGAAATCATGGAGACATTGTTCCATTTGTACACAGCAACAAGATAGAACAATGTGTCCATGATTTCACTGCAACCAGTAAGTTGCCAGTGAAATTCCTAGAAAAGTTGCCGATTGTAAAGGTACCTAAAGCCTTCCTTTAGTTCTGTGTATCATTTTAGTAGTCTATAAAGTAAAAATCACCGAATTGGTACATAAAAAAATATATAGAAAAAACTCACCGAATTTGATCGCTTACAAATATCATTGCATTTAGCAGGATACTATCAGCCACCTCAGAGGCAACCCATATCTCTCAACACCGATGCTCCATCTCCTGCAACCCTGACACGGGGGCGATTATGGCATCTGCGACCAGCCGTGGCACAAGGAGGAAACAGGTGGTATCACTGGACATGAGATCACCTCAGGGCGGCAGCCACTCCAAAAGTGGAGCATAGTGTCAGAAAGCAGCCTATTAATGACGCCCAGCTGTTAGACACGGCGAACCGCTCTGCAACAAAATATGCAACACAAGTGACTGACGCCCCCTAGAGGACTCAGATGTAGACTGCAGATGGATAAAAAATGCAATATTAGGGTATGTGCCCACTGGACGTTTTCTGGGCTGTTTTTTAGCGTTTTCCGCCGGCGTTTTCCGCTGAGTTTTATGTTAATTTATGTTAATCCTAACCAGCGGTTGGCTTAACATGCTAGTCAATGGATTTTAGAAAACGCTGTGTACATTAGAACGTTTTTTTTTTGTCTCCTTTCCACTTTTTTCACCGGTTTTCCACCGGTTTTCAAAGATAGAGCAAGTGAATTCTTTTGAGCGTTTTTCCAGCTGTTCCAGCTTACAAGTGCACAAAAAACGTCTTTAAAACGCTAAGAAAAACCGCCAGAAAACCGCCGATAAAACGCTGTACAAATGCTATAAAACTGCTCAAAAAACGCTCAAAAAACGATGGACACTGCTGAGGTCAGAAAACTCAGTTTCTGCAATTCTCCACCTGTTTTCTGACGGTCTGCAAAGATGCAGGACCATCCAGTGGGCACATACCCTAACACTATAGATGACAGTGAGGAGTTAGTTTGATATTTTGGACCAAAATAGCGTAAGCTCGTAGCCCCCGTCACGGGCCCTCACACCTACGAGTACCTAGCCACATGTATAACTCATGTATAATTTAGATTTAATTTTTTTATTTGTAAGCGACCAAATTCGGTGAGTTTTTTCTAGTCTATAAAGTAGAATTTTCAACAATAATGTTTTGATTGATTGATGAGTCTATGAATTTGACTTAAAGGGATGGTCCGGCACCTAAACTGTGTTTTCTAATTATCAATTTTTACACTCTAACCACTTTTGTAATTATCTTTAAAGGTGTTTTTTTGCTGTACTTCCTGTGACTTTTTGTTTGAGGGAAGTCTTAAACATGGCATCACAGAGGGGTTGGGTCGCACTCATTCTCCACAGCGTCCATCGCTCTTCCAGGAACAGGCTGTCTGCAGCGCTGAAGTTATTTACTAGTTTCTTGCATGGTCGCCACTCTGAGGACTTCTGGGATCCTGGTTGATGGACACTATGGGCGAAGTTCGTTCAGCACCTGCATGTTGTCCCTATCTCAGCCACCATTACGTCTTTGAAACTTGTTGGCAAGTAGTGATGCCAAAAGCAGTGAATGACACCAGTGCCACCCTACAGCCGCTTCCGCACTCAAACAAATCAGCAGGAGGCAGTGCTCGAAGCAGCATGTGAGAAAAGTGTCACCCTCTGATGATAACTTGCTTTGAGTTCGTTTCTAGAAGTAGTGCACAACACCAGTGCAGCCCCTGATGATGATTGAATTGAGGGCAGTCCTGGAGGCAGTGGAGCAGCCCTGGTGTCATTCACTGCTTCTAGCACGGGTCTCTGCTGACAATTAAAGCAGTGGCGGAGAGAGGAGCAGCATGCCAGAACCGCACTTACCTCACCTACAGAGTCCATAACCCAGGATCTCAGACACTATTAAACTATAGATTAACCTCAATTCTGCAGGTTAATATAATTTTTAACTTGGCTGGTTCCCTTTAATATGACATCACGAATAGAGCTATCTCAAATGCATAGGTGGGAGTTCCATGGAACGGCTCTTTGATGAATACTTATGTGTTGAACGGACCTTTCTTAAAATCGTTGCACACAGGAAAAGATAAAAGAATCCCCGCAGTGTTTCTGGTCACAAGTCCAGGTTAAAGGGCTAAGCATGGACCGCAGCCTCGAGTTATTGTGAGAGCAGGCGTTCCCATCAATACCTGATTATTGCAGTTTATATCTTCATGGCTCGTTATCTTTAAGGTAAAAAATAATCTTATTGTGAAAGAATGCAGCCATATTTTTTAGAGTTTTGCACAATTTGGGCGAATTTATCATAATCACTGAAACCCATATTTAGCATCTTACAATTGTCAATTACTATATTATTAGAACATGTGTGGCCATCAGTAATATTTATGCGGACACAGATTCTGTATTATTATTTAGTCGAAAATGCTGAAAGAAGAAGTGCAATTGTAAAATGTTTTAACAAGTCCAGTGTATAAACATTACCCTTCCTTTGCTAGCTTTTATGTATATATGAATTAATAGCGGTAGTGTATTGATTATTATGCAAATTCTGGCAATTAAAATGCAGACAAAACCTTACGGCTATATTAAATTAGTGTTACATTAAGATAAGTTGTAGATCATGAATAAAGAGTATGGAAAGTGCCCTGATGAAAGGCAATAACAAGAGATTACCTTTTTATGTCCAACAATAATGTGATGGCATTAAGGATTGTTCTTGTATTGTCTTTCCTTCTTGTATAATCTTTATTAATGTTACATTAGTAGGATTATATTCGGCCTACTTTATGGAAATGTCTAATCCAACCTAAGCAGACAAGCTGCAATACTGTACAACAATGTAAGAATAGTATATGTAGTACAGTATATTAGTCATCTTACTATTCACATGTGAGGAATAATAACATCTTCAACATTTTCATCCAATAAACTTGTTACTATAACATTAATAATAATAATTTTTATTTCTATAGCGCCAACATTTTTGCAGCACTTTACAATTCTAATGGAACTTGTACAAACAAGATAAGACTTTGCAGAGTAACACTGTCACAGGGCTACCACAACAGAGAGTGGCCTATCTTATTTTAGGGGTCAGAAGTTAGTAGCAAAGGGCTACACGCATGCCTGCACTGGTTGGAGTTGCTTTGCTTGCCTGTTAACCATGCAGATATCTCTTTTGCTGATGATGCAAGGGTTGAAGCTGTTCATTTGCCTCCCCAGGCGTTCGGTCCGGGCCAGTCTCAGTTGTTTTATCCACTCCCCTCTGGTCTAAATACTCAATCTTAGCTTGTGTAATTGCCAGTGATAGCCTGCTATACCGTGGTATCAGTGTGGAGGTGTGAGCCATGGAAAGAAAGGTTGCTTTGGACACGTTTTTGAAGTTAGTTGCCTGGATGTTTCTCTTACACTTGTCAGTCTTAAGGCCCTGTCTCACATATCGACGCATCAGCGATCCCGATAACAATAACGATGTGCAGAGATCGTTGGTGCGTCGTTTACACATCGCTGGTAAGATGTCAAACAGGCATCTCACCAGCAATGTTAAAAACGACGCACTAGCGATCCAGAATTATACCGAGGTCGTTGTGAATTTTCTCTCCATAGTGTAGCATTGTAATCGTTGCTCATTATCTTTGTCAAACACGGGAACACAACGACGCAGGAATGACCCAGAGCAATGTGTCATGATCAACGATCCCACAGCAGGGGCCAGATCGTTGGTGTGTGTCATACAGTACGACATCGCTATTACGTCACGGATTTCGTGACGCAGCAGCGATCCCAATAGCGATCTCGTTAGCGATCTCTTTAAGTGTGAAAGGGCCTTTATTCCCCTTGTGTTCTTATCGTAGAGCAGGACTAGTGATCCTACTGTCCTGTGCTCTACTCAAGGCCAAGCTTAGAGTAAGACAGTAATAGGAATGTGATTTCTGCACGAGGAGAAAGAACCCATCTATAGTTGTCAGGGAGCTCAGAGTTGCCTAGGGTGAGTTTGAGTAGTTACCTTTCCTATCTATCCCTAGTGGCAGTTTTCCCCTTCCCTTCTGTCTTCCCCTTCCCTTCCGTGCACCATTTGGCTCCCTTGCAGAGCCCGACAAACACATAATTCAACGCATATCAAGATGAGCGAGGGGCTTGCTCCTCAACTTATAATATATAATCTATTATCTCTGGAATACTGTAGGTATTTTAATTATGTATTCTTCCTTTTATTTTTACAGTATCTGAAATAGATATTTAGGTTCACAACATTTCACCAACATCATGAATCTGGTGACTGCTTATGGAAACATTTCAGCTCTTGAAACCCCATGATTATTTCTCTTTGATAAATATATTAACCCCTTCCCAACCTATGATGTCCCTTCACGTCATAGGTCATGCTGCCTGCTTTGATGCACGTGATTGAGCAATGTTTATTTAGTAGAGGTTGACGTGAAAACATGGAGAATTTTAACATGCCCGATCATTTGTTGCCATGGGAAAAAGCCGCTCCTAGAGGTCTCTGTTAGTGACTTATTTTCTTCTCATAGAAAATGCATTCAGTCTTGACTGAACTAAATCTGATGCTGATGTGGAGCTTTTGGCTGACCATATCACTGCAGTTTGACGATCTGTATAGGAAGGTTTTCATTTGCAACCTTTCAATTTTTCTCATAAAGTAATTAGACAAATATAGGGACTTAGTACGTATGAAACTTATGGCACAATTTATTATTCTGCGATATATTCACACACTTACGTTCTTTGTGCCATACACATATTTTTTCTCAGATAGTTCACTTAAGAGCTGTTCAATAGACATTTATCCAGCTGACAATTATAAGCCCTTGACAGGCACCGTTGACTACCTTAACATATATTTTTGCATGTGAAAGTAGAATTTATTTGTATAGTTGTGTAGCATTATCAGCTGATAGATACAATGTCTATTGGCTGAAGAATGACATTGATTTTTTTTTTCTTAAATAAACGCATTGTATCTTTCCAATGTAATCTTAGGTGGTTGCATATTTTGTCAACAAGAAGCAGCTAAAGATTGGTTAAGGCTGACATGCTTAAATGACCATAGATCGGCTATATATCTGTCGATCACCCATTGTTTAATAGCATGGTTTGACAGGCAGACCGCAGCTCCTATCTCACAAAAAGATCAGTAAGGCTGCCTTCAGACTTGCAGATGCATCTGCAGCATTTTGCAGATGCATCTGCAAGCATCTGCATGTAGACCGCGGCCCCTATGTTTATAATGGAGCGCACGGCGGTCTGCAGATGCTTGCAGACCGCCGTGCGCTCTCTTTGCCCGCCATTAGTGATTTGTGCGCAGGCGGATGCCTGCGCACAAATCACACACTCTCGCCTGCACCACGGACGCAACATCTCGCGTCCCTGGTGCGGACGAGAGTGTGTGATCTGTACGCAGGCATCCGCCTGCGCACAGATCACTAATGGCGGGCAAAGAGAGCGCACGGCGGTCTGCAAGCATCTGCAGACCGCCGTGCGCTCCATTATAAACATAGGGGCCGCGGTCTGCATGCAGATGCCTGATCCTATGTGGTGTTTCGCCTTGTGCTCACTTGGTGTCATGGCATCTTCAGACTCTGTTCACTCCATGGAGTCTGATATACAACCTTGTGCTTCTTTGTTCTCAGCCAGAGTTAGGGCATTGGTTGTTTTGTGTTCACTTGCTATCAGTCTTGTAGGAGTTAACTTAATGATGGCTGGTAATTTGTTGTTGGAGTTTTTGGTTGCTTCTGTCCTATCACAGCCATCTCCACCCTTTAAGTATGATGGAACGCAGCCTCCTATGCCGATTATAGCTTCAGCTGTGCTCCAGCAATACCGGTCCTGTGCTTGGTGTTTCAGTTATTTAGTTACAGTTGCTACTAGTTTGTTGCTTGGTGTAAACTTTCTTATTGTATTTTTATTACCAGCTTGTACATGTTTTCTACCTTCTCACATATTGTATTCTCCCTGTGAGTGCGTGCTGTGAGCTGGTGTTTTGATTCTCCCCTGTCTGTCTCATTATCTATGGGTTTCTTTGCTTCTAAGCTCTTGGAGGAGGGGATGTGGGAATCAGTTCAGGGCTGTACAGGAACAGCGCCAGGATGGAGACTCAGTCCTCTCCACCATCAGGGGTACCCCTGAGTTAAGGATAGTTCAGGGATCCCTAGCTTGAGGGGCAGATCATGTGTCCCAGTTTCCCTTTTCACATAGCCTTGGTGACATTTAATGATGGGTTATTGTTGTCACATGAAAGTCTAAAAATCTTAGAAGCAAATTTAGAAGCAAAAATCGAATTTCAAACTCATGAAACCCAAGGCTATTCCAACTGATTGTAATTTTAATTTAATATAACCAAAACTCCCCAGACAGATCATTATATAACATAAAAAAGGGCCTTAATTATACTCACCTGTGGTCCGGGCTGATGGGCGTCGCTGGTCCTGAACCGATGCCTCCTCTCTGCTTCATGTGGATGATGTGTCCTACGTCATCCAAACAGTGTTTCCCATTTGGCCCTATGAACACACACTTTGCTCTTCTCTGCTAAGGGCAGAGCAAAAAATTGTAGTGCCCACTACACAAGTGTTTTTTTACCTTTCCCTGTGCCTGCACATTACAGTACTTTGCTCTGCTGTCAGCAGAGTAGAGAAATGACATAGACGCATCATCCACACAAAGCAGAGGAGGAGAATAGCAATTGCAAGAAAGAAACGAGGTGCCATCAAGACCATCGGACCACTCTATAGATGAGTATAATAAAAGGTCTCTTTTATGTTTTTAAGATCGGCCTGGGTACTGGCTAAGTTTTCAACCTATTATCTCAAAAGTCCACCATCTGTTAATGCCTCACCTTACACAAAACCACTTCAAAATCACCCAGAATTCCCTATCAAGGGCTCTCAGATGAATAATGAGTACAATTTCTATTTTTAAGTGATCACTTTATTAGTCATTAATTATAATATTCCATAAAAAACATTAAAATAATTGTTACATAGGCCCTGTCCTCAATACCAGCCACAATTGTGTGTGCACCCCGTGCACTACCAGTGCCACTTCTAATCAGTGTTGCACCGTGCACTGCTGCCCCTGTACCTTCCCAGTTTCCCCTCTAGTGTCTCATACCTGGTTATGTAGTTTGTGACCACAGTCCTGGCTCCCCCACCGCCATGTTGTCAGGAACTCCTATGTAACAATTATTTTAATGTTTTTTATGGAATATTATAATTAATGACTAATAAAGTGATCACTTAAAAATAGAAATTGTACTCATTATTCATCTGAGAGCCCTTGATAGGAATTCTGGGTGATTTTGAAGTGGTTAAGTTTTCAACCTGCGTTCTCTAAGACGTAATAGGAGTGAGGATTTCAAGAGATCCCATTCTCACTACACTTCTCCCGACTGCAGCGCCTTTTTAGCTGTAGTGTGGGTTGCTGCGCCTCCCGCATGAAATTAACATGCTGTGGATTTGGAAGTGATCACCATCGGGTGAATGCAGGGAGAATGCGTTCTGCACCCACCGCAGATTGTCAGTACAGGGCGACTGTGGTCTCCCTAAGCTCATCTGTGGGTTCCCTCAGGGGCACATTATTCTGGAAACTGTATATAAGAACTTACTGGTGGTGGCCGCAGTTTATAGAGGAAAAATCTGGTGACAGGTTCCCTTTAATATTGTGATGTAACTGCTTTTACCTGTTACCACTTCTTTTGGATACAGCATGTACGTGTACAGGGAATAAACAATATCTTAATCTTTGTCTCTTTGTGTACAAGAAATGCTGGCTAAGTTTTCAACTTGTGTTCTCTAAAGGTAACGTCACACAGGGACATATCGCTGGCGATGTTGCCGGCAACTGAGGGGCGTGGTCAGGTTGCGGCGACATCGCCGGAGAGTTGCCTCGTGTGACAGGGCGATAATCAGGGGAAAAATCGCCTGAGTAACATCGCCAGGTTTCCCAACAATGTTGGGAAATCTGGCGATGTTGCTGAGGCGATCATGCCTGATCGCCCTGTGTAACGCGGCAACCTGCAATGTTGCGGGCGATTCCGCCTATCTCCAACATTGCGAGTTATCGCTCGCTGGGTTGCCCAGCAACCCAGCGAGCGATAGCCGCAGCAACTAGCCGGCGACATCGCCGGTAAGTTGCTCAGTCTGACATCTCCCCGGCGATGTTGTCAGGGATGCGCTCTCCCGCGATGGCCGGCAACATCGCCGGCGATATGTCCCTGTGTGACGGTACCTTGAGACATAATAGGAGAAACTGCTGTTTCCAACAGATACTCTTGCTTCTACTTATTCTTCAGGCTGGAAAAGTCTTCCTGTCTTGAACAGTCAAATTATTTTCTTAAGATTGTAACTTACACTGGATAGAAAAAAAATGCACATGCTTATAGGGAAGAAGATAATTAGCTGCCCTCAAGATTGCTGATACGAGGCAGCCGGGCAGGTCAGCCAGTACATCTTGCAATTCGTGACATAATAAATTACTCGAACAACACCGGAAGCAGTCTTTGAACCTAATTAACATCCCACCAGATTAATGTCAGGTCTTGGCAAGCAGTGCTTTACAGCGATACCTTATTTATTTAATTATGGGTTAGTGTATAATGCTGTCCTTGCTTTAGCAATGAAACCTTCAATTGTGCCAGCTTTTATTCTTAAGTGGGGTAACGCATTTTTCCTCTTCTCCCTTCTCTTTGCCTGCGTTTCGACTAATCAATGCAATGCTGAATGAGTTCATTTTAGTACACTCAATCATGGCTCTAATGTTTGTAGCTCACGGGCGCAGGCATCAGTAATGTAAGAATGTTATATGGCTTTAGTTTGGGCCATTTCATTAAATATTCATGACATCAAAAAATGTGCATCAAAATAGCATCTGGAAGAATTACATTTATGTGCCTGCTTTTATGGCAGCTTCCCATTTAAACCCATTTGTGTTAATATCAGTCTTTGCATTTGGAAAATGATGCAGCTGATAAAGCCATATGCATGTTTCCCTATCTTAAGCCTGGTCAGTACTTACAACTTGCATACATTAAATAAATATAAGTAATTTTAATATATTTTGAATCATAGACAGTATGTCAATAAAGACAAGTCATTATGTACCTTCAGAAATTATACTTCACATGAAATTGATCTAAAACAGCAGTGGATATACCAATTGCATGAAGATCAAGCTTACCTCGGGGTATGTATAGTGGTGCTTGAAACCTTGTGAGCCCTCCAGAGTTTTACATATTTCTGCATAAATTTGTTCCTAAAAGTAGATAAGGAGAATCAAATAAACAAAGTTACTGACAAGTGTCACATTTTTTACATAATACATTTTTTAATGCAAGTCCTTTAAGACAACATGCACACATTGAGGATCACGGTAAATCATGCCTTGGCATCCATCCTAGCTGTGGCCACTGTCAGGTATATACCACCTGACCATATGTGCCCGACAGTGGGCACAAATGCAATGACTGAAAATGTCTTATTTTTAACCTTAGGAAAAGCAGTAAATAGTGAAGCACTCTCATGACATTTTGTGAATGCTCCCATTCCTTTACTACTTAATACAATGATCAAAAGTAAAAGTGGGCATGTAGAATTTGCATGTATTCCAATCAAGTTTCACAAGCATTTGGTTTTGACATAGCCATGTGAGGGCTTGTATTTTGAGGGATGAGTTGTATTTTTGAATGGCACCTTCCAATGTATCATGTGATGTACTGGAAAGCAGGAAAAACATTCCAAGTGTGGCAAAACAGTGAAAACAGAGTAATTTATTCTTTTTTTTTTTTTAATTATCTTTCATTGAATTTACTCTAAACTGACAAGGCAAAATGACTCTCCAGGTCAGTACGATTCTGCAGGTACCAAACATGCATAGTTAATGGTTCATGTAAGTGGTGAAAAAAGTCAGAAATTTGTAAAAAAAAAAAAAAAAAATACATAAATCTGCCTGTGTCACTTTTTTCCAACATCCATAACATTTTTAATCTTCTTTATATGGAGTTGTGTGAAGGCTTCATTTTTGTGTGCTGAGCCAATGTTTTTCTCAATATCATTTGAGGTAGGTTTGAGTGTCTGTTGGTACATATCCGGCCTACCGTGTTATTGCGGTGGCCAAAAATACCCCACAATTCTGTTCTCTTGGGTTTTTTGTTACGCCATTTACCAATTGGATTAAAATATATTGTATTTTGATAGTTCATTCTTTTATGAACTCAGTGATATCAAATATGCACATGCCGGTGTGCTGTACGTGCCGCTGTCACAGGTAGACAGCGGCATCTAACAGGTTAAATAGCTGTAGCTAGAGCTCACAAACCCACATCAAAGTCAAGGAAATGGTATATGATGTAAATAGTATGTCATATGTCATTAAGTGACTAGGCCACAAAACAACCAAAATATGAAACGTAAAAAAGAAAAAATGTTGATTCTCCTCACCTATAAAATCTTGTTGATCCTGAGTACCCTTGCAATGGTTATGATGCACAGACCTGATGCACAGACTTGTTCCTGGGATAAAGTGTTGCTAAGTGGAAAAGGAAATGAAGGTCCAGCGTCCAAGGAAATTCGTGATTTTGAATTAAAATCTGTATTTATTGTGGTAATACATTTAAAGGGATCCTGTCACCTTCAAAACGCCACCTAAGCTAAAAAAAACACGTTCCTGCAGCATCCTATCACTATTCTCACACTCCTTTTATGTCCTTAAAGCATCTTGTCAAAGTAAATAAAAACGACTTTATACTCCCTCATTAGGTATTATAATTAGCAGGGGCTATATTCTTTAGCCCTTAGGGCGTGTTTGTTTTTTGCCTGGTGTCATAAGATCACGCCCTAATGGGTGTGATCTTTTATTCATGTTCTATTTAGGCGCCCTCCCTGCTCTCCACGGCGCTGGCTGGGCATGAATGACGCGAATCACGTAATTTCCGGTCGGGTGACATCAGTACACCCACGCCGCTGTGTTCTGCTTCAAGCATCGCATGCGCAATGCGGTGCTTGAAGCCGAAAAAGCGTCGTGGGTGTACTGATGTCACCCGATCCCAGAAAGGACTCTGTCTGGGAGTTGAGAATGTGAAGGCAGATGCGTTATCACATAGTTTCCCGGGTGGTAGTAAGCAAGAGAGTCCCGTTCCAATTTTACAGGAGAGGGTAGTTGTTTTGGCACGTTACCCAGATTTGGAGGGGGAGGTGTTGAAGGCTAAGGGGGGCACTCCGGTCTCCTGCCCTTTAGGGAGACTGATTTGCGACTCAAGGTAATTAAAGAACATCATGACTCTGTACTGGCAGGTCATCCGGGTAGTAGGGCCACCTTGGATATTTTGTCTCATCGTTTTTGGTGGTTGCATGGTTGCAGAAGGACATGACTAACTTTGTGTCTGCTTGTAGTGTTTGCGCACACGCTAAGGTTCTGCATACCCATCCTTCTGGATCTCTGATGCCATTGTCCATTCCCGATAGACCATGGACACATCTGTCTATGGACTTTATCACAGATCTCCCTGTGTCTGCAGGCAAGACGGTGGTTTTGGTAGTGGTTGATAGGTTCAGCAAGATGGTACACTTTGTGGCACTACCAGCTCTTCTTAATGCCAAGACACTGGCACAGGTGTTTGTCAGTGAGATTGTGAGTCTTCATGGGGTTCCCTCCGATGTGGTCTCAGATTGCGGTACGCAGTTTGTTTCCAAGTTTTCGCTTAGGGGTAAAGTTGTCCTATTCTCCTGCCTTCCATCCTCAGTCTAATGGGCAGACTGAGTGCACAAATCAAAATTTGGAGACTTATCTTAGGTGTTTTGTCTCCGAAAACCAGGAGGATTGGGCATCTTATTTGCCTTTAGCCGAATTTGCCATAAATAATTGTCACCAGGAGTCCACCGGTAAGTCACCATTTTTTGGTGCATATGGGTTTCATTCTCAGTTTGGTACCTTTAGTGTTAAAGGTTCTTCGGGAGTTCCTGAGGATGAACATTTTGCCTCTTAACTTTCCTCTGTATGGCAGGGGGTGCAGAGTAACTTGAGACTCTCGGGTGACAGATACAAGCACTCGCCAGGTCCGGACCTATGTGTGAATGACTTTGTGTGGTTGTCTACCAGGAATATTAAGCTAAAGGTGCGTTCATGGAAGCTGGGATCTAGGATTATTGATCCTTATAAGATAACCGCCGTCATTAACCCTGTAGCGTTTCATCTGGAGTTGCCTTAAGCACTCAAGATTCATAATGTGTTTCATAGATCTCTTCTCAAACCATATGTGCCTTCATCCGAGCCACCTCCTTTGCTGCCAGATCCAATTTGTATGAATGGGAATTTAGAATTTCAAATTTCTAAGGTTGTGGATACTCGCATGTTGTGCCGTTCCCTTCAGTATTTGCTGTACTGGAGGAGTTATGGTCCCGAAGAGAGGATGTGGGTGCCAGCGTCAGAGGTGAATGCCGCAAGAGGCCACTCGCAGAAGGTCCCATCGTTTGGCCAAACAGTCAAAATCCTAAGAAAATGTCTCTGTTGCTTTAAGAGGCATTTCCCTTTTAGTTAAAGATGGAGGTCACTAGGACCCAGTTGATTCCTTACCTTGAGCTGCCTATATATTCCCCTTGACTCCAAGGATGCACTGCTGGTGATAACTGTTCAGGTGTTCCTGGTTGCATCATAGCTCAAAGCAGTGTTTCCTGGAGTCTGTTGGTTTGCTACTTGGATCTGCTCAAGCTAAGTGTATGTCTTCCCTTTGTTTGTTTCCCTTGTGTGTTTCTCTAGTTGCTAGCCGGGCTGGCTAATGATGACCCGCTCTGATCCCTGTGTAGTGGTAGTCCAGGAATATTCAGGAAATAGGTATCCTGCAGGCGACAGTTGCTGAAACTGTATAGGGACATTAGGGGAGCCAGGTGTCAGCGCTAGTTGTTCTAGGGGTCACCATCCCCCTTTATGCCCTTAGCATCAGGGACTCCTTCCCCTCCCCTGTCGTCGTCCAGCGCTCGGTGTCTCCCTACACACAGCTACCGACAGTAATTTGTGGAAGAGATAAGACCAAGATGGAGCTTTTTGGTAAAGCACATTATTCTACTGTTTACTGAAAACAGAATGAGGCCTGCAAAGAAAAAGACACAGGTCCTGCAGTCAAATATAGTGGAGGTTCAACGATGGTTGAGGGTTGTTTTGCTGCCTCTGGCACTGGGCACCTTGACTGTGTACATCATGAAATTTAAAGATTGCCAAAGGATTTTGGGTCGCAGTGTAGTGCCCAGTGTCAGCTGTGTTTTCATCCTAGGTCATGGATCTTTTAACAGGTCAATGACCCATAACATACTTCAAGAAGCACCCAGAAATGGATTAAAATAAAGTACTGGAGAGTTATGACGTGCCCAGCAATTAGGCTGAATTTAAATTCCATTGAACACCTTCAGATATGAGAGACCTGGGGAAGTTTACAAAAGAAGAATGGTCCAAAATTCCAGTTGAGAGGTATAAAAAGCTTGTTGATGGTTATAGGAAGTGTTTGAGTGCAGTTCTTTATTCCAAGGGGTATGCAATCAAAAATTAAATTTAGGTTGCCAGGGGGCAGGAAGGGAGTTTCTGACCAAGGGGTTATCTATGGGTGCCAGCAAACTCCCCTGTTCTTCTGTGGGGAGGTCACATTGTGTAATGTGCTGGTAGTAACGGAAGCCCCAGGCTCCACATCATCTCTCATGTGGGTCCACAACAAAGGCACCGACCAAGGAAACTGATAATTGACTCTTGTACATCTGCATACACTTGTTATACCACTACCTGTATTTGCATATCTGACCATTATATATGAAAATCCATCATGTAAATAGTGTTTTTATTTAGTGTGCCCTTAAGGCGATTACATATATAATTTAATCCTGGGTTACTCTTTTATCTCGATCCACAAATTCCCATGTCTGTGTTCTCGGTTTAATATTTCATGCTACCCATGATCCAGTGATCTCTTATCTAACTGGAAGCATTCTGCTATGATGAGAATTTTTTTATTTTTGATAGCTGCATAGAAGGAAGGGGACAAGGCAGTTGAGCTGAGCTAATTAAGGTGAATATGGCTAAGCTTCGGTACCAGCTAAAACCACACCTATATTTGTAAGGATAACTAATAATCCGGCAGCATCACTTTATTCTGCTAATTAGTGTGTGCCCCTGGGGTTGGGCAGATGAGGACATGAAAACAATTAAAGTCCCCGATAATCTTTTTTTCATTTGGAATTGCATTAGAAATTAGCTTTTCTATATTTTATTATATATTTTTCATATATATTTTTATGAATGTAATAGATACGTTTTTTTTCTTTTGAATAAAGCGTTCAACATTTGCTAGTCTCTGTCATCATTTACTTTTCTATTATATATGGAGTGCAGCTTTTTACTATGTTTTTTTATGACTATGTAAAGATTACATATACTACAGCTTTGTAGTCCAGAGTGACAATATTTATACTTGCCTTATATATTGTAGGTCAGTTGGAGAAGGCTGCAGAACATTATGAGGCATTCTATCATTTGACAGTAGGCCGGATATGGAAGGATGAGACAGGCCGCCCTCACAACTCACTGGCCTGCGAGAACCTCTGGAGAATATATACATTACTATCAGAGAAAATGCTAGAGAATAAAGAATGGCAACAGGCCATCAAAACACTAATAAAAGCGCTTGATATGGCAAGAGAAGGTAGGTGGAAAATAACGCTTTCACATATATTTTTTGATGTACCATACTTCTTTTGCCCATGAGTAAACTAAATGCTGTAGAATGTTAGGCTAGGTGATCATTAATGCCATCAATATATTTACTTTTCTGGAAAACAGGCTTCACTGTACACATTTTGCAGTTAAAGTGTTAAGCAAAAATTTGTAGAAAGTATTTTGTTCACATTTTCAATGGTGTTTTATCAAGGTAACTGAGGGAACAAAATAGACAAGTGAAAATCTTTGCTAAGGTAAGTTTCTTGAAAACAAAATAAGGTATGAGCGGTAATTGAAAACCAAAATCACCAAATGAGGGCCTGAAACACAACTTGTGAGGCATATCTAAAAGCAGCAACTGGAGTAAAGTTCTGTTGTTATCCATTTAGATGCTGCTGTCAATTACTAATGCAATTGCAATGAGAAGACGGGTTACCATGGAAGCAGGCAGCCTGCCAAAACCCAATGGCTGCCATCTTAGTTCAACAGTATTGTTAAGTTCAGCCTGAGAATGAGTTTCATAGGAGAACTGAAATTACTTAAGGAAAGTTAAAGTGTAGGAAAATGTTTTGTAAAGTCTAAAAAAGAAAACATGTAAAAGTTTAAAAATAAAAAAAATATAATATATACAGTATATACAGTTAGGGCCAGAAATATTTGGACAGTGACACAATTTTCGCGAGTTGGGCTCTGCATGCCACCACATTGGATTTGAAATTAAACCTCTACAACAGAATTCAAGTGCAGATTGTAACGTTTAATTTGAAGGGTTGAACAAAAATATCTGATAGAAAATGTAGGAATTGTACACATTTCTTTACAAACACTCCACATTTTAGGAGGTCAAAAGTAATTGGACAAATAAACATAACCCAAACAAAATATTTTTATTTTCAATATTTTGTTGCGAATCCTTTGGAGGCAATCACTGCCTTAAGTCTGGAACCCATGGACATCACCAAACTCTGGGTTTCCTCCTTCTTAATGCTTTGCCAGGCCTTTACAGCCGCAGCCTTCAGGTCTTGCTTGTTTGTGGGTCTTTCCGTCTTAAGTCTGGATTTGAGCAAGTGAAATGCATGCTCAATTGGGTTAAGATCTGGTGACTGACTTGGCCATTGCAGAATGTTCCACTTTTTTGCACTCATGAACTCCTGGGTAGCTTTGGCTGTATGCTTGGGGTCATTGTCCATCTGTACTATGAAGCGCCGTCCAATCAACTTTGCAGCATTTGGCTGAATCTGGGCTGAAAGTATATCCCGGTACACTTCAGAATTCATCCGGCTACTCTTGTCTGCTGTTATGTCATCAATAAACACAAGTGACCCAGTGCCATTGAAAGCCATGCATGCCCAAGCCATCACGTTGCCTCCACCATGTTTTACAGAGGATGTGGTGTGCCTTGGATCATGTGCCGTTCCCTTTCTTCTCCAAACTTTTTTCTTCCCATCATTCTGGTACAGGTTGATCTTTGTCTCATCTGTCCATAGAATACTTTTCCAGAACTGAGCTGGCTTCTTGAGGTGTTTTTCAGCAAATTTAACTCTGGCCTGTCTATTTTTGGAATTGATGAATGGTTTGCATCTAGATGTGAACCCTTTGTATTTACTGTCATGGAGTCTTCTCTTTACTGTTTTCTTAGAGACAGATACACCTACTTCACTGAGAGTGTTCTGGACTTCAGTTGATGTTGTGAACCGGTTCTTCTTCACCAAATAAAGTATGCGGCGATCATCCACCACTGTTGTCATCCGTGGACGCCCAGGCCTTTTAGAGTTCCCAAGCTCACCAGTCAATTCCTTTTTTCTCAGAATGTACCCAACTGTTGATTTTGCTACTCCAAGCATGTCTGCTATCTCTCTGATGGATTTTTTCTTTTTTTTCAGCCTCAGGATGTTCTGCTTCACCTCAATTGAGAGTTCCTTTGACCGCATGTTGTCTGGTCACAGCAACAGCTTCCAAATGCAAAACCACACACCTGGAATCCACCCCTGACCTTTTAACTACTTCATTGATTACAGGTTAACGAGAGAGACGCCTTCAGAGTTAATTGCAGCCCTTAGAGTCCATTGTCCAATTACTTTTGGTCCCTTGAAAAAGAGGAGGCTATGCATTACAGAGCTATAATTCCTAAACCCTTTCTCCGATTTGGATGTGGAAACTCTCATATTGCAGCTGGGAGTGTGCACTTTCAGCCCATATTATATATATAATTGTATTTCTGAACATGTTTTTGTAAACAGCTAAAAGAACAAAACTTGTGTCACTGTCCAAATATTTCTGGCCCTAACTGTATGTCTTTTTTTTCCAGTTTCACGAAAGCAAATTAATCCCTGGTATGACTCATATTGTATGTGTTGGCTTGCAATGGGTCATGCGGCAATAATGAACATAGAGCAACTGTGGAAGTGCAAGGACATCTCGATCACCACCAAACGACGATTGGTCACAGCCGTTACATTCCCAATCATATTGTATAGGTGCAAGACATGGACCTTGCCATAGGGTGATCAAAGAAAGATTGATTCGATTCCTTCAAACTGTGGTGCTGGAGGAGACTCCTACAAATCTCATGGACAGCCAAGATCACAAATAAGGTTGTTCTGGAATGTGTCAATGCATAGACGTCCCTGGTAGGAAAAGTCATAAAACAGAAACTCACATCACAAAGCTCTCACTGATCTCAGGGAGACCAGTAGAGGAAAACACTGCGGGCAGCTGGCTAAACTGCTCAAACACAGTGAAATCCATGATGCATTGCCCCCTGGGAATTTGAATATGCAAATGGAGTCCGCGGAACCTCGTTTAAGAGTCTCAAACACGGGACTAGTGAGATCAGTGCGAGCTTTGTGATGTTTGTCTGCCAGGCATTGCTCCCACCTAGCCAGAATCCTACTCCACACTGATGAGGAGCAATACCCCAAAACAGCTGTCTGTGGGTGGATACCTGGCTTTGGTAATTCCCTTGTCATATCTTTAAGCTCGTAACTGAGTGGGATAGTGACTAAAAGGGCCACTTAATATGGTGGTTATGGTGGTCTCCGCAAGGAGTCCACCACAGGGCTAGGTCCTTCCCTGGAGGGATATCTGGCTAGTCCTGTGTTTCAGACTCTTAAACGAGGCTCCACGGATTCCATTTGCATAAAACAGAAACTGTCTTACTTTGGCCATATGATGAGAGCAAATTCCCTCGAGAAGGACATGATGCTTGGTATGATCAGTGGAATAGAGGTCACGGAACACCTAAGACCTGTTGACACTATCATGACAGACACAGGAATGAACATCAGAGAACTGAATGATACTGTTACAAACAGAGAAGCTTGGAGGAAAATGGTTCACATGGTATCCAATAGTCTAACACGACTGAGTGGATGAAATTGGAATATATATATATATATATATATATATATATATATATATATATATATATCTGACTGCAGTCTTAATTTCACAGACTGACATAATAGATGATGTTGAGAAAGTTTTCATTTAAGAAAATTTAAGAAATTTCATGCACTTCCTTAAGGTTTATATTGTGGCATGCCGAGCCTCATTTTTCCTGGCAGATGATGGCTGACAATTTTAGCCATCATCTGTCCCTAATATCTGCCTCTAACATGTTAAATGCTGCTGTCAATCTCTGACAGTAGCATTTAACATGCGTCAGCATAAGGGCGTGACATTTTATATGCTCATGATGTGATCGTTGGGCTCTGATGTGTTGACATGACAGCCAGGGATCTGTTAAAGACCCCCATGCTTGTTATCATGGATCTCCTGTGAAAGCCAGTGTACAGCTGATATTTATAGGGGACGAAAATTTAGCTATACTGCTGTATATAGACAATTGGATGATCACAAGTTCAAGTCCTCCAAAGGCACTAGATAGGGAGTTAATAGTCCCAATAGAGTAAAAAGTGAAAAAGAAAAAGTTTTTAACAAAATGAAAATTTTTTTTTAAATATAAAAGTTCAAATCAACTCCCTTTTGCTTCGTTAAAAATAAAGCAATTAAAAAAAATGGTTATTTGGTGTTGCTGCATTCCTAAAAGTCTAATCTATTAAAATATAAAATAAATTAATCCAATCAGTAAACAGAGTAACAAGAAAAAGAATGAAAACACCGGAATGACTTTTTTTGGCCGCCACAACATAGCAATAAAGTACAATAAGAGACGATTAAAAGCTCGTATCTACCTCAACATGGTATTAATATAAAAACATTAGCTCAGGTGCAAAAAAACGAGCCATCGCTCAGATCCAAATCCCAAAATTTGAAAACGTCAAGGGTCTTGTAAAATAGCAACAAGCACATTTTTTTGTTTTTTTTTTACAAATTTCAGAGTCTTTTCTCACCACATGAATAAAAAAAACTATGCATGTTTAGTAATCCTACTGACCTAAAGAGTCAAATTGCTAGGTCACTTTTATCGTATAAAAACATGGTAAATAAAAAAAAAAAAGATTCTGAGATTCTTTTTTCATGACATATTGGGCTTCATGTTAGTATTACATTTAGGTCGATAATTTTTGCGTTTATTTGTGAAAAAAATAAAAAATTTGGCAAAAATGTTTAAAATTTTGCAATTTTCAAATTTTTAATTTTTATTCTGCTAAACCAGAGAGTTACGTGACACAAAATAGTTAATAAATAACATTTCCCACGTGTCTTCTTTACATCAGCACAATTTTGGAAAAAAACCTTTTTTTTGGTAGGAAGTTATAAGGGTTCAAAGTTCATCAGCAATTTTTTATTTTTTCCAGCAAAATTTACAAAACCATTTTTTTTAGTGACCAAATCACATTTGAAGTCCCTTTGAGGGGTGTAAATGATAGAAAACACCCAAAAGTGACACCATTCCAAAAACTGCACCCCTTAAGCTACTCAAAACTACATTCAAGAAGATTATTAACCCTACAGGTGCTTCACAGGAACTAAAGCAACGTGAAAGGAAAAAATGGACATTTTAATTTTTCTAACAAAAATGTTCTTTTAGCCTCAATTCTTTCATTTTCACATGGGTAACAGGATAAAATGGATGCTAAACTTTGTTGTGCAATTTCTCCTAAGTACACCGATACCTCATATGTGGTCATAAACCACTGTTTGGGCGCACGGCAGGGCTCAGAAGGGAAGGAGCGCAATTTGACTTTTTGAGCTAATTTTCCATTCAAAAGGTACTTTTTCATTTTTACGGATCAATTTGTGAAGCACCTGAGGGTTCAAAGTGCTCTCTATGCATCTAGATACGTTCCTTAGGGGGTCTAGTTTCCAAAATGGGGTCACTTGTGGGGGAGCTCCAATGTTTAGGCACACAGGGGCTCTCCAAACGCGACATGGTGTCCGCTAACAATTTGAGCTAATTTTCCATTCAAATTGTTAGCGGACACCATGTCGCATTTGGAGAGTCCCTGTGTGCCTAAACATTGGAGCCCCCCGACAAGTGACCCCGATACTTGGTGACCCTCTCGCAAGTGGGATCGCAGCCATAAACTGACATTCAAGGAACCAGATACCAAATAAAGCTATGTAGATGGAAAAGATACACTGTCATTTTGCTAGTCATTTATCTTTTTTAGCACCTATATTTTAGTTTTGTAACAGTGCTACTTGAGTGTCTTTTTCTATCTATTTTTCTAATTCCTAGCAGTCAGCAGTTATAGAGGGAACCTACATATTCACTTTACTTCCAGTGGCTGCTGCAGGAGAAATGTTACATTCAATGGTGGCCAAATAAATGTCTGTTTATGTAAAGCATTAATTTCTATACCAGAATGGCTCTCTGTTGCAGCATGAGGGTGTCTCATCATTCTATGATTTCTATATGCCCTAACAGGGTACATGAACAGAAGGTGGTTGTGGTTAAACAATCCCTTTAAGAAACATCTCATCCTTTTAAATTTCCTTTCTTTTCTTTCAGGAGGTGATAAAAAAATGGAAGGTGAAGCAGCATATCAACTGGGATTAGTTAATATTTCATCTGGAAATCCTCAGGTTGCAATCAGAGTAAGTGCTATTATGTTGACAACTAATTTTAAATATTTTTCATGTATCTAATTTGTATAGTACATAAAACATATGGTTTATGATTTCCATGAATTATACAAATCCAAAAATGTCATCTACAGAGCTGCTGTCTGACAAAGTGTAATTGGGTCATGTGAATACAGTTATGGCTTCCCATCCTCTTTACAAAACCTCCTTTTAAAGAGAACCTGTCAGCAAGATTTTGTAATGTAAAGTACACATATGGCTGTAATTGATACTTTTGGTGAAGAAATCCATGTTCTTGTTTAATCACCATTTGAAGTTTTGTTCTAATAAGATTTCAGTGCACAAAGGCCGGATGGTATACTGGGTCTTCTCCTCCTGCTTTGGCCCCTCTCGCTGCCTCTGGAGTTTCAATGACAGGCCACTCATTCTTCAGTAACCTGTCTCCTGATTGAAATTTTACGCTCTACCGGTATTGGTGTGGGCAGAGCATGCACAGTTTGACTTAATGGCTGGTCTTGTGATGTCATCATTGAGCTGATATTTCAATCTGTGAACAGCCGTTAAGCACCGAAATCTTTTTAGAACAAAGCTTCGAATGGTGATTAACCCCTTCACGATATCCGCTTTACATGTATAGCATTGCAGGAAGTGCGTGCCCGCAAACCATTGTATGTGTAGAGCGCTACGATCTCGCCATTTTACAAGCAGAGCCGGTGAAATCATAATTGGCTGTCAGCTGTGTGTCCTAGCCGACACCTTACAGTGTCGGCCATGATTGGTGTTAGCACTGATTGTAGGAGTTTAACCCCTCTGATGCCACTATTAATAGTGACACTAGCATTAATCTAGTCACTAGGAAGCTCCCTCTTTCTTCCGATTGGCACAACATGATTGCGATCGCATATTGCAATCTCATTATGCTAATAGTCTCTATGGTGACCCCGAATAATGTCTGTGGGGTAACCCAAGTCGCTGGCCTGTGAGGTTCTGCCTTGAGGAGAACCTGACACGCCTCCCACCTGCGTGCCAGTCACTCATCTAATGTCCTTCAATGCAAAAGCATTGCTGAGCATTAGATCAGACCAGGAAAGGTTCCTGAAACTAGGTAAAAAAAGGTTTTAAAAATATTTTTTTAAAAAAATCACAAAATAAAGAACTAAAAAAGAAAACCTATCGTACTAATAAATACATTGTAAAGCGCTGCGGAATATGTTGGTGGCTATATAAATAAAGCGTTATCATTATTATTATTAAATCAAAAGCACACATATTTGGTATCGCTGCTTTCAGAACAACCCTCTAAAAAAAAAACCAGTCATAATAGTTAACCTCTTCAGTGAATACTGTAAAAAAAATATAACAAATGTGGCAAAAAGCAATGCTTTTTCATCATCACACTGAAAAAAGTGTAGTAAAACCCAATCAAAGCGTCACATATAAATAAAAATGGTATAGCTAAAATAAAATATGATTATTTGTTATCACTGTGTTTCTAAAACTCCGATCTATCAAAATATAAAATATATTAATTCAATTGGTAACAGCATGAAGAGAAAAAGAATAAACACACCAGAATTACTTTTTTTTGGCCACCGCAACAAAGTAATAAAAACAATAAGAGGCAATCAAAACTTTGTATCTACCCCAACATGGTATTAGTAAAAACATTAGCTCAGGGTGCAAAAACAAGCCATTACTCTGCTCCAGATCGCAAAATCCAAAAACATTACAGGTCTTTTATAATGGCAACAAGCACATTTTTTTTTTACAAATTTCTGAATCTTTTTTCACCACATGAATAAAAAAAACTATGTATGTTTAGTAATCCTACTGACCTAAAGAGTCAAATTGCTAGGTCACTTTTATCGTATAAAGAACATAGTAAATAAAAAATGTGACGTTGCACTTACCGTATATACTCGCGTATAAGCAGAGTTTTTCAGCCCAAACGTTGGGCTGAAAAGTCCCCCCCTTGGCTTATGCGCGAGTCATATCAGTATACAGCCCCCCCTCACAGTATGGCGCCCCCCCCCTCACAGGATGGCCCCCGCATGGAGCGCTGCGCACATACATTACCTGGCTATCAGCTGTCACCCTCCGGTGGTGATTCGCTGCCCCTGGCTCTGGGCTGCATCTTCCTCTGTGTCTTCCTGCTTGTGGCCGGGGCTCATCGCGATGACGTCATCGCGACCCCGGCCGGTCACATGACAAGCAGGACGACACAGATGAAGATGCAGCCCGGAGCCAGGAGAAAGATCCGCCACCGGAGGGTGACAGCTGATAGCCAGATAATGTATGTGCGCAGCGCTGCATGCGGGGGCCATCCTGTGAGGTGGGGGGGCGCCATACTGTGAGGGGGGGCTGTATAATGACACTGCTGGGGCTGTATACTGTGCTGGGGACCTGTATACCACACTGCTGGGGCTGTTTACTGTGCTGGGGACCTGTATACCACACTGCTGGGGCTGTATACTGTGCTGGGGACCTATATACCACACTGCTGAGGCTGTATACTGTGCTGGGGACCTGCTGTATACCACACTGCTGGGGCTGTATACTGTGCTGGGGACCTGCTGTATACCACACTGCTGGGGCTGTATACTGTGCTGGGGACCTGCTGTATACCACACTGCTGGGGCTATATACTGTGCTGGGAACCTGCTGTATACCACACTGCTGGGGCTGTATACTGTGCTGGGGACCTGCTGTATACCACACTGCTGGGGCTGTATACTGTGCTGGGGATCTGCTGTATACCACACTGCTGGGGCTGTATACTGTGCTGGGGACCTGCTGTATACCACACTGCTGGGGCTGTATACTGTGCTGGGGACCTGCTGTATACCACACTGCTGGGGCTGTATACTGTGCTGGGAACCTGCTGGGGCTGTATACTGTGCTGGAGTCCACCCTTGGCTTATACGCGAGTCAATACGTTTTCCCAGGTTTTGGGGGCAGCTTATACACGGGTCGGCTTATACACGAGTATATACGGTATTTTGCAATTTCAATATACTTGAATTTTTTTTCGGTGCATTTCATGTTAAAATGAATGGTGTTATTTAGAAACACAAATTGCTCTGGGCCTTGTAAAAACAAGCCCTCATAGGGTCATGTGGATGGAAACATAAAAAAGTTATGGCTCTTGGATGAAGGGTAAAAATGGCATAACTCAAAATATCATCTCGTCCCTCAAACAATAGCTCACCAACAAAAGAAAAAAATACATAAATGTGGTATTGACCTAATCATCGCACTTACCCGAAAAATACACGTGCCTCAATATTTCCACGTGGTGAATGGCATTAAAAAAAAACTGAATTGCTGGAAGTTCATGCTACCTCCCAAAAACCAGAATAGAAAGCGATCAAAAAACTATTTGTGCCCTTTTTGTACCAATAAAGCATCAGCTCATCCTGAAAAAAAACAGCCTTTACATGACTTTGCCGGTCTGTCAGCAGAAATACAGAAAAATAATAGCTCTGAAAATCCGGTGATTCAAAAATCTTTTTTTGTAAAAAAAAAGGAAAACGTTCCTTAGTGTGTGATAATAGCAAAACCTAAACAACCTATACAAATCTAATATAATTATAATCGCATCAACTAGAAGAATAAAGCAAGTAAACGATGAATAAACATTTTTAAAGCAATTGTTGACCTGCTGTTGATTTATTCATTCTTCTTCCCAAAGATCGCAGTAATGTTTACATTTATCCTGCACACACTCTCACACTCTGATCACTTACATTACAGTACATTCCCTATAATGAAGCAGAGGGAGTCACCTTGGACTCAGTCTGTCCTTTGATCCGGTAGTGTCCATCTCTTTAAGCATGCATACAAGCATGGTTGACCACAGTATTGTGTATGTCTGAAAAGGACGCTGCTATACAGGGACCAGATAGCGTCCAGAGTAATTCTGCTACCTCAGTATAGTGAATGGATACCTCATGGGTGTCATCTGAATCGTATCATTTGGAGACGTGGATGGAAAGCTTTATTTAGGTCCTCAGCATAGAGTACGGGATAAATGTGATCCAAAATTTTATGTAAAATGTTGTTAGGCCCCCTGGCACCGCTCCCCAGCTCACCTCCCCTGGGTTGGCATCCCCTGCTCCTTTGCCGACCGGGCATCCGGCGTTGAGGTGTACTGTGTCTAAGAGCTGTCGCTGGGTCCCCTTCCTGTCTGCTGACTGCCCAGCTCACATACCAGCATGCTGCAGGGGTCAGGTTTCATGAGTGTCATGAGCGGCGCACTAGGTGCGGCCGCGTCCTTCCCCTGTGACTCTTGGGGCCGGCCCGGCCTAACCTGACACTCCCCTTAACCAATAACTACCTGTCCTCTGGTATATCAGGCCACCTCCACTGATGGGAGGTGCCTGATTATTAAGTTAGTTTACTTCTGCCTTGATGACTGTTGGTCAGGCCTTCCTTGTACTTCCCTCCAGTAGAGCCATTCCTGCTCTCCCAGCCTCGGGCTTTATACCTGTCTTTCCTACCTTGCTATACCATAGTATAGGCTAACTCTACGAGCCGCCCCCCCTGGTACTAGCAGCTGTGGTATTTAGAACCACTGGGCTTGCCCCTGACAATCCCTGTATAGGGGTTGGTTAAACTAGGACCAGCTCACCCAGGGGAGTTCGGTTCCACGGCCCAGTGGGTCCACACTAGGGCGCCTTCCCCTGGAAGCGTGACAAATGTGCTCAATAAGTTGTGCTTCAACTAAATCCACACAACAATGTCCTCACTTAGGTCCTTCACCTGTTAATGGAAATATAGGGAACTTCCATGTTGCTGGTATCAAAAAGGTTCTGTAAAAGCGCTATGGCTCCCCCCAATAAAGAAATCCAGCAAAATCTGTGCTCCCAAATATAAATCCCTCTCCCTTCTTTGCCCACAGTTTACCTAAACTACATTTAGCATCCGCATGTTTCTGTAGTGAAGAAGCACGCTTAATTTTCTGGATGCCTGTTTCTAGAATCTCGATATGGGCACAATATACTTGGCATTACATTGTACTGGGCTCTACAATGGCAGATTTTAAATTTTCTCTCATCAATGTCCATTGCTGCTTGTTTCTGATGTTTCTGAAAAACACCCATAGAGACAACTGTAGATAAATTCCTAAGGGCGTTTAATATCCAAAATGTTGTCACTTGAGGGGGTAGTCTACTCTTCTTGTATTTAGGGCTCTTTATATGGAGTTTGACAACTATTGTACAGATCTTCCCCCCTGAGTCTCAATTTCTGGCTAAGCAATACTATAGTGCCACATGTAGGGTATTATCATATTCAGCAGAAATTGTGTGACAAGTTTTGTTGCCATTTTTAACCATTTCACTGTGTTAAAATGTAAAATCTGGGGCTAAAACTTAATTTTTATGGTAAGAAAAATAATTATTTTTCTTCACCATCCAATGGTATGAAGTTCAATATCAACCTGTGGTCTCAATATGATCACTTCACCCATAGATACATTCTTTGAGAGATGTAGTTTGTAAAATGGAGTCACTTATGGAGAAGCTTGGTTCTGATGTCCTGATACCTCGGGGACTCTTGCCAATGTGACATGGCACCCTCAAACCATTCCAGCAAAATCGACACTATAATATGGCGCTCCTTCCCTTTATACTGTGCCTCAGAAGAAATGTTTGACCATATATTGGGTATTAGCATACTGAGAAGAAATTGAGTAACAAATTATATCATTCATTTTCTCCCATAACCCCTTTTGAAAATTTAAAACTTGGGGCCAAGGCAACATTTTAGTGGGTGTCAAATTGCAGTTTTCATTTACAAAAGCAAATATTCCAGCTCACCCACAATGATGAATCCGGCATGCACGGATCGGTGTACTGACAATGCCCAAGAGTTCAATGTTCAAGAAAAAGGAGGGTTGATCCAGCTTTCGGTGCAAATAAATGTATTTGAATTTCACTGGTTCCATTAAAATTAATCCATGCATATCAAAGGAACATTTAGTCATACTTTAGAGAGCCATGCTAGCAATGTTAGGCAATGCATTTCAGACGCGAGCTGCGTCCTTTGTCAAGCCTATAGTCTGAGTGGCATCTCTTGATCTTTTATTTTAATAATGACCAACTAATTAATAACTACAGATGTGCAGATAAATACAATTAAATAAAATAAAGAATACAATTATGACTATATACACAAAAGTAAAAGAAAAACACAAATGCCATAAATACTTGCAAATTAAAAAAATAACACAATTAATAATGAAACACAACATTGCATCACAAATTAAGACCAGTTGGAAATCTCATGCCTAACATAAATATCCAAAAATTTTCTCTTGTGAGGAGAATGTGGCTGCATTCTCCCCCTCTCGGAGAGAAATTGACTCAATGCCAAAAATACATAGATCATTTATGTTTTTGCTATGTTTAACCGCAAAATGTTTGGATGCAGATGAAATGTGTTAAAATTACTGATGTCATTAATATGTTTGTTGATATAATTTTTTAATTTTCGTGTGGTGCACCCTACATGCAAAAGTTTGTAAACTGTACACGGAATGCAATACACCCCTTTACATATGTGGCAATTCATGTATAAACAGGTGGGTAATGACAGTGTATTACATGGTTCCCAAATTGTTTGCATACAGTGGCAACTTTACAAGTTTGACATTGGTTTGAAACACATCTAAATAATCCTCTATGTAGTAACCATGTAGGTGTGGTTTTATTCATATCGAAGAAACTAGGAGATAGAGTATTAATCTAGCGAAAGGGCTTTTTTAGCCACAATATTTCATCCAGATTGTAATATAGTGTAGAGAGCTGCATCCTCATTTAAATGGGTAACATTTAATGATTCCAATTTTATGGGGTTTGGGTTGAATCATCGAATTTGCCTTTTTTTTTTCTTTGTTTTATTTGTGGTGTTCCAATGCAGACAAAAAAAAAATAAACATGTGTAACAAAACATAAATTAACACAAATAACTCCATAAGGTATATTCAAACAATATGAGCCAGAGGGGAATAATCAATTACTACGTATGGCTCAGCAACTCCACATGGGAGACATAATGCAAAAGGAGAAACAAAGTTTAGCTATATTGCTTTTGAATAAGTACGGTAGATACAATTTATTTGGTAACATACATATTTTGCACATTTAAGTTGTAAAGGTAGATGACTGGTATGTACACAAATAGCACTGCAAATGTTACTATAACGTAACACAAGGTATACATGCAACTTTATTATCACATATTATTCCCCTTTTTTCAAGACTATGATGAAAAAGCTCAATTTGTTGCCACTTTTTTGTGATGCTGACTGAAGGAGCTAGGGTATGTGCTCATGATCCGGAGGCACTGCGTCTTGGATACAGTGCCGCCAGACCTGTGGGAGCCTGCAGGTGCACTTAGGGAGATCGCAACCATCCTGTCTCCATGATCTGTGGTGAGTGCAGGGTGGCTTGTCATTGCATGCACCCGATGGAGACCGCTTCCTATTCCGCAGCATGAAAGTAACATGCTGCAGAGAGGCAGAAGTCCGACAACCCACACCACAGCTGGAAACACACTGCGGTATGGAGAAGCATAGTAAGCATGGGAGTTCTAGACATTCCATCCACTATGCTGCCTACTGTACAACGCAGCGTTATGGGCGCAGCAACAATTCGCTGCAATTGGCATTTGATTATTTTTTCTTTTTCATTTGTTTTTTTTTTATTTTCATGCAACATAGAAAAGGGGATTTGCAGGAGGAGACAGGGGAAGCGCAGGCTCTAAGTGTAGTATATTAGTAGGCAGTAACTTTCAAAGGTCAAAAGCACTCACCACGTAAAGGTCTTGAATTTTGCATATAAATCCACTGTCCATGGACCACAGGAGGGTGTAGATTCTCTCTTCAGTTAGCTGCACAACCTCATCACGATATTTTAACACTAGGACTTGCTACTATAGACACTCTAGGAAGTTTAAAATGCAAGATATACTGCGCTCCTGGGAGTAGAGGATCCACACACGATTCAACTTTGATAATTTTTTTATTTGAACTCAGAGCAAACGATCAAACAACTTGTTTTTCGACTTTTAGTCTTCCTCAGGTATGATAAATACTTCACACATGCACTTCTTATTTATAGACCCACATATTGAAGGCCACAGGCACAAGTGACTAAATAAACAACAAAGTTACTATCACATGTTAATCATTGGTTCACATTGATCAAAACACCATTACTAGTTGATATGATTGTTTTAGCATTGTGGTTAATGATATCGCACAATGTGTAGTCACTTGTGCCTGTGGCCTTCAATCCGTGGGTCGCACTGTACAGACCTTGCGATCCTGTATGAATGGCCATAGGTACAATACCAGGAACGGTATCCTAAAGCAGAGTCTATACAGACACCACTGTCTAAAACATAATAAGGAGTTTCACATTGTAGTAACTCCACCAGAACAAATCCCCCAGAATTGCACTAATAGAGCACAACAATTAAATGAGAGAGAGACATTCTGGATTTTTAGGCTTGGTACTTTATAGCTAGACAGCTTGAATGATGTAGTAGAACATGTCTGAAATTTTAATGTGTTTTTTTCAAATTTTCTCTGAATCACACAATCACATATATTGCACATTATATATATGTATAATTTAAATTGTGGGTCTTGTGTGCTTTCCAGCCAAATATTTGATAACTTTTTAACAAAATACTCTTATCCGTATATTTATGTATTTATTTTTTAGACATTGGCAAACTTTAATTGTAGCACAGCGGTCTTAATGGAACAGACGATTTCCACACCTGGATTGCATTTTACACCTCTCAGGGTGGTAACCAGTACAAATCCTTTGGTTCCACCCTGGGGAGTGATGCAACTGGATGCTCTCTATAAATAAAAAGTGTATGTGTGAAGTATTTACCATACCTGAGAAAGACTAAAAATCGAAACCCATTGTTTGATCGTTTGTTCTGAGTTCAAATAAAGAAGTGATCAAAGTTTAATCGCGGGTGGATCCTCTACTCTCAGGAGCGCAGTATACCTGGCATTTTAAGCTTCCTTTTTTTTATTTTGTGATTATTTTAAAATAGTTTTACAATTTTTTTTTAAACGTTATGTAACTTTTTCACTTAGTCCCAATATGGGACTTTTACTTTTAGTACTCTGATTACTGGTATAATGTATTGAAATGTACAAGCAGATGGTTAAACAGCAAGGAGCTCCATGAGGACCATCTCTGGCTGTGACAGCCGTAGGTGGGCTATCTCTTATACCAAGCTCCAGATGCCGATTGTGCGGGCCTGATATTTCCTGCACCTTGTCAGTTAGGCTTCTTTTTAAATCGCTAGTCTTCCACTTTTACCTGTTCTAACCCCTCCCCCATTACTATCCCCATTCTTTTTATTGCAAAAAAAACACACACTGATAACTAGTAAGTAGTCAGGAAGCTCGAATAATTCAACACAATGTCAGTCTCAAACCTATCATATTATTTTAGGAAATGTTAAAGTGATACATATAACTCTAAGTAGAACACAGAACACATTTCACCACTAGGAACCTTGTTATAACAGTGTTCCTCAGAATAAAAATGTAAAAAAGAATAGTTAATCTAAAACTCCAAGGTATTGAAGAGAAAAACTGAAAAGAACGTGTGTGACTTGATTGACAGAAAACTACTTAGTTTGAAGACACAGTGCTCTGGTGCTGGAGAGTTTAATAACGTCTTGGTAGATGACTTGCCAAGAAAAGGTTTTTATGATTAACAGAAGCTGCTATAAAAAAAATGGTGAAAATCTGAGAAAGGAGAGCAATGCCAACTCTATATTATAGCAAAAGGAGAATAATATTTTGTCTAAAACATTCAAAAATGTCCATTAGATTAGATTCTTGTCTGTGGGTTTTGCCCTTTGTAAAGGGTACAGAAAGGATGATTATCTGGTATATTAAACTGCATATCTTATAATAATGCAGAGCCACAAAATATAATACTGTACACCAATGAACAAGTCAGTTTGTTGACTAGCGATCATGATTTCCATATTACAGTCATTAGAGTATGTTGAGTGCTCCAAGATTGTACCAGATGTGGCTATCAGGTCTCAACCATATGTGGCAGATATGTGGCTAAGAACTTTAGCTAATCGCCACTGTGGTTTTCCAATTACCAAATAAACAGTTATTTGATTTTCCATGAAGAGCAGCTGTTTCTCCCTCAAAAATAGTGAGGTCATAATTTTTAGGATTTGAAAACCATATTTGTCCTTAGCCTAGGGTTAGCAGATTTGTTCAAACTCGTAAGTCATGAATTACGCAAAATTACAATTACAAATAATAATAATCTTTATTTATGTAGCGTCAACATATTCCGCAGCACTTTACAATTCAGTGGTTCATATACAAACGGTCATAGGTAACAATTATATAAAACCAATACAATACAGTAATTAACCCCTTAATGACCAATAATGGCTATACCTGTCATGGCTTTGAACTATCACTGCACGTAAACACTCTATTTGGTCAAAGAAATGCAGATATATCATCCTAAATTTACTACTAACATGAAGTCCAATATGTCATGCAAAATCTGTCTTGGAATCACTGGGATATGTTGAAGCGTTCCAGAGTTATAACCTCATAAAGTGACAGTGGTCAGAATTGCAAAATGAGGCTTGGTCATTGAGGGGTTAAATTACAGAATCAATGTAAAAAATACAATACAATAATTAAAGAGGACCTGTCACCCCTCCCCTGGTGCTTTCCAAACTGAAAGCACCACTGAATGCAGAGTGTCTGCTGCATTCAGGGAAGGGGACTCCCATGTTTCTACCTGCCCTGTAAGCTGTAAAAAAAACACTTTATAAAGTTTAGAGATAACGAGTCTGGAGTAACTTACTGATTATGGAGTCCTTGCTGTCTCGGGGGCTCTGCCTGCCTCCTGCCTCTCTGTGCCGCCCCCTGCCTCTCTGTGCCACCTCTTGCCTGTGATGCATACAGCATAATCTGTAGCAGGGCAGGCTTCGGCGCTGACATCACAGGCAGGGGGCGGCACAGAGAGGAAGGGGGCGGGGAGGTCCCCCGGAAATAGCAAGGACTCCAAAATCAGTAAGTCCCTCCGGACTCGTTATCTCTAAAGGTACCTTTACACACGGCAACTTTTCTAGGAATTTCACTGGCAACTTACTGGTTGCAGTGAAATCATGGACACATTGTTCTATTTTGTTGCTGTGTACAAATGGAACAATGTCTCCATGATTTCACTGCAACCAGTAAGTTGCCAGTGAAATTCCTAGAAAAGTTGCCACGTGTAAAGGTACCTTAAAAGTGTTTTTTACAGCTTACAGGGTGGGTAGAAACATGGGAGACCCGTTCCATGAATGCAGCATACACGTTGCATTCAGTGGTGATTTCAGTTTGGAAAGCACCAGGGGGTGGCAGGTCCTCTTTAAAGCAGACCAGGAGAGAGCATCAGATTTGTAAACAGGATCTGCAGAGGGCTTAAAAGATATATAACACTCTTTTTTAGTATTAAAAAAGTCTCAGTATTTTTTCCAGTAAATTCTGCTAATTATGTTTGTGATGTAGTGTATGTGTATTAAACTACTTACCAATCGCTAACCTTCACAGTTGCCAATGGTGCTCTGGCCCTCTTCTGTCTAATGTGACTTCTCTTCAGTGGGTCACACTATGTGGGTCGGTCCTTCTTTTCCAGTGTAAGTCTATGAAAACCAAAATGAAGCTCCATAGGTTAACATTGAGAAAGTAACTTCCACTCAAAACATAAACCCTTGTATGAGCTGATTAGTCTGTTTTTATGTCGTATAGGCCAGGAGAGGATCAGAGTGGCACTGTAAATTAGAAAAAATATCAATCGGTAAGAGTTTTGATTCACTTGCACTACATCACATACATAGCTGCAGTGTGGCGGCTGTATGACGCAATTCGCGTCATTTCGGCTTCGGGTGACGTAGTACACCCGCGCCGCTCTATAAGCTTCAAGACCCGCACTGCGCATGCGCAGTGCGGGTCTTGAAGCTTATAGAGCGGCGTCACTCGAAGCCGGAAATGACGCGAATCGCGTCATACAGCCGCACACTGCAGCGCCCAGCCGGAATAGGAGAGCGGGGAGGCACGCATTTGAATGTGAGTTGCAGATCACGCCTATTGAGGCGTGATATTAGGAAGAGGGACAGCCTGCCTGGGTGACTATGCATACAATACTAATCACTAATGAGTGAGTTTAATAACGTTTATCTTCATTTTCAATATATGCATTTAGGAGCTAAAAGGAGTGTAGGATAAGTGTGAATATGCTCTAGGGACATCTTTTAATAGCTTAGGAGGTGTTTTGGGGGTGACAGGATCCCTTTAAAGGGAGGGGGTAGTGGTCACACACCGACTGCAGGTCACTGGGAAACTCGAGCATTTTTCTGGAAAAATACTTGAGTTCCCCAGGTTAGTCATTTGTGACAATTCCTAGAATAGTACAAATGTTCAAGAGAATATTGTTTTTCAGCTCACCCACTGTCCAAATTGAAGCATTGACCGGCTCTAAGGGTGTGCAGGAAAAAAGAGTTCAGCAATTCAAAAAGGTTCAAATTAGAGGTGGATTTCCAGCAAACTCAACCTCAAAATATATATTAACCCCTTCAACATGAGCCTTTTTTTACCCTAATGACCGGGCCATTTTTTGCTATTCTGACCAGTGTCTCTTTATGAGGTTATAACTGCATAATGCTTCACTGGACCCCTATGACTTTGAGACTGTATTTTCATGACATATTGGACTTTATGCTAGTGGTAAATTTAAGTTGAAAACTTTTGCATTTGTTTGTGAAAAAAATCGGAAATTTGGCAAAAATATAGTAAATTTCAAATTTTATACTGTTAAACCAGAGAGTTACATCACACAAAGTACCGTATATACTCGCGTATAAGCCGAGTTTTTCAGCCCAAAAATTGGGCTGAAAAGTACCCCCTCTGGCTTATACGCGAGTCAGTGCTGTATACCGATGTATACATCGGTATACAGCAGCCCCCGCATCCCCAGTAATCCAGGGCCCCCCCAGCGTCTCTCCGGTCACCTGAAAAGCAAACTATACTTATCACAGTCCCGCTGTCCGCGCCCGCTCGCCTCTGCCGTCTGCGATCCTCCATCTTCATGCGGCGTCTTCCGGGTTCCTGTGCTCGTCGCAGGGAATGACGTCATTCCCTGCGACGAGCACAGGAAACCGGAAGACGCCGCATGAAGATGGAGGATCGCAGACGGCAGAGGCGAGCGGGCGCGGACAGCGGAACGTCATTCCCTGCGACGAGCACAGGAACCCGGAAGACGCCGCATGAAGATGGAGGATCGCAGACGGCAGAGGCGAGCGGGCGCGGACATCGGACACTGATAAGTATAGTTTGCTTTTCAGGTGACCGGAGAGAGGCTGGGGGGGCCCTGGATTACTGGGGCCCTGTATACTACCGCTGGGGCTGCTATATACTGCTGGGGCCCTGTATACTACCGCTGGGGCTGCAATCTATTACCACTGGGGCTGTATATACTACCATTGGGGCTGTATATACCACTGGGGCTGTATATACTGCTGGGGCCCTGTATACTACCGCTGGGGCTGCAATCTACTACCACTGGGGCTGTATATACTACCACTGGGGCTGTATATACCACTGGGGCTGTATATACTGCTGGGGCCCTGTATACTACCGCTGGGGCTGCAATCTACTACCACTGGGGCTGTATATACTACCACTGGGGCTGTATATACCACTGGGGCTGTATATATTGCTGGGGCTGTATATATTGCTGGGGCCCTGTATACTACCACTGGGGCTATATATACTACCACTGGGGCTGCTGTATACTACCACTGGGGCTGTATATATCACTGGGGCTGTATATACTACTGGGGCTGCGTGTATACTACCACTGGGGCTGCTGTATACTACCACTGGGGCTGTATATACCACTGGGGCTGTATATACTACTGGGGCTGCGTGTATACTACCACTGGGGCTGCTGTATCTACCTCTGGGACTGCTGTATACCACACTGCTGGGGGCTGTATACTTGTGCTAGGGTCCACCCTCGGCTTATACACGAGTCAATAGATTTTCCCAGGTTTTGGGGGCAAAAGTAGGGGGGTCGGCTTATACACGGGTCGGCTTATACACGAGTATATACGGTAGTTAATAAATAACATTTCTCTCATCTCTACTTTAACATTTTTTCTTATTATGAAGTTAGAAGGATTCAAAGTTTATCAGCAATTTCTTATTTTTCCAACTAAATTTACAAAGTCACTTTTTTTAGGTACCACATCACATTTGAAGTGACATTAAGGGGCCTACATAACACAAAATATCCAAAAGTGACAAAAACTGCACCCCTCAACCTACTCAAAACCATATTTAAGAAGTTTATTAACTCTTCAGATTCTTCACAGGAACTAAAGCAAAATGAAAGGAAAAATGTAAAATGTTACTATTTTCAACAAAAATGTTACTTTAGCATCAAATATTGCATTTTTATAAGGGCAATAGAATAGAATGGACCCTAAAACTTGTTGAGCAATTTCCCTTGAGTTCACTGATACTCCATATGAGGTGGAAAAACCACTATTTGGGTGCATGGCAGGGCTCGGAAGAGAAAGAGTGACATTTGACTTTTTGAATGGAGAATTGGCTAGACTCATAGCCGACACCATGTCACTTTTGGAGAGCCGCTGATGTGCCTAAACAGTGATGTTTTTGAGAAGGAACCTGGTTTAAGAATTTTAGGCTATGCACCGACACTGTGGATTTCCTGCATTTTTTGCTGCAATTTTGCCATGTTTGTTTGGCATATTTTTGACAATTCCTTAGTACAGCACCTTCCCTGCAAAGTGTATGGGAATTTAGAAGTGCTATGCCCATGCTGCAGCTTTTCTCGTGGTAGTGTCAGCATGCATTTTCCTGCAGAAAAATTTGCAGCATGTCAATTCTTCCAACGTATTTTGCAGTGATTTTCATACATAGAGCTCAATGTCAGCTCCAAAATACTCTACAAATACACAGCACTGTTCACACAGTGAATATTTGTTGTTCATTTAGCAGGGATTTTGTGCTGAAGATGTGGGGTTCCGCTGTATTTTTGGTCACCAGACCAGGTAAACATAGGCAGGTACAGGCTTTATAGAAAATTTTTTAAAAGAAATGATGTGGGGCTTCGCCATATTTTTGGTTCCCAGCCAGATACAACTAGACAGCTATGGGCTGCCACCCACCCCCAGCTACCTAGTTGTACCTGGCTGTAAACCAAAAATACAGGGAAGCCTGACATTGTTTTTTTTTTAAAAGAATGCGGGGCTTTGCCGTATTTTTGGTTGGCAGCCAGGTACAACTAGGCAGCTGGAGTCTGGAATCCTCAGCATGGAGAAGCCCAAGCTTTCTAGGCCCCCCCACACTGTGTATTGCAGCCCGTAGCATTCATTGAAGTGCCATTTTCTGGTGCTATACCCAGTCTCTTCCAGCTGCCATGTAGCGGTGGCAGGCTGGGTAATATGGGGTTAATGCCAGCTTTGTATTGGCAGCTGGCGCTAAGCCCGAGATACATAATATTGGGCTAATGTTAGACCTGGCCATTAGTAATCTCTAGTACATAGTAACTAATACACCACACACAGAAAGATAACTTTATTAGAACAAAAAACACACACTTTTTGAGACTCCATCATGTAATGACATACCCCACACCACCTCCGACGTAATCTACAGCAATGGTCCCACATTGCTCAGTTGACTCCAGAGACTGCAGCAAGGGATCAAGGTTCCTCTTCCTGCAGTCAATGATATGCCATACAGTGCAGCATCAGGGTGATCCCAGAGACTGCAAAAGAGGACACTTGATCCTTTGCTGCAGTTTCTAGGCACACACTGATTGCAGATGCACTGTATGGCAATATCCATATGGTGCACCTGTCAGTAATACAGACCAAAGTCCCAGAGATCACATGATCTCTGAGGCTTGGGACAGGTGACCAAATGTCACCATGGCAACATCAGGTTGGCATGGCAATTTCTGGTCACCATGCCAATGATTGGCCCATCGCAATTACATTGCAGTGGACCAAGCAGAGTGAAGAGAGGTGAGTGATAGTGCGGCTTCCTCTCCTCAAACCCTAAGTGCTATGATTGGTAAGACCACAGCACCTAGGGGTGACACAGAACCACGGACAGCGATCACACAGATCTCTGTGCCTGGCTGGACATCGTGCCTCCTAAGCCTCATCTCCTCCATGCAGGGGATGAGGGTTAGGAGGACCAGGCTGCAGTGCAGGCATGGACACATGCGGGCAAGGACACAAGCAGACATGTACACAGTCGATATGGACACAGGCGGGCAAGGGCACAGGGGACACGGGTGTGAGCGGGCACAGATGGCAGGCTGGCATGGTGGGCACAGGTGGCATGCATGGGTGCGGGCACAAATGGCAGGCTAGAATGGCTGGCACAGGGGGCTAACAGTGCCAACATGATGATAGAGGGACTGATTAGTGATGGGCGAGTCCTAAATTACTCGGAATCGCTTGACTCTAGCGAGTACGAGCCCGGGACTCGCTACTCGTTGCGAGTCTAGTGAGTCCAATGTTAATGAATGGGGAAGCGAGTAATAGCGAGTAATGTGCGATTTACAAATCGCAGATGTGTCTCGGAAGCTTCAGGCTCTATCTGCTACAATAGCTAAATCATGTTTAAAATACCAGCCGCTGTCACAGCACAGTTAACTCTCTGCTTACCGGCGCTGCAGTGATCGGTAAGCAGGGAGTTAAATCCAGCAGCTTATGAATGAGTCGGCTCTGTGCTGTCGGCACTGCTTAATGCTCACAGCCTCACTGACTCATCACACAGCAGGGGAGCGCATTTCCGCCCCCTGTGGTGTGATGTGTGATGTAGCAGAGCTGAATGAGTTCAACAAGAAGAAGAAGGAAGACAGAAGAGAAGACGTGGGTCTTTGGAGGGATATGTGGTGGTAATAAAGTTGGAGTCCATAATGGTGTCTGTGTCTTTATTTTTAATAAATAATTTTTCTCTGTGTGGTGTTTTTTTTTAACCCTTTATTGGAGATTCTTAGTGGCCGGGTCAAACCTGGCCTGACATTAAGAATCACGGGCTTAATACCAGCTTGTATAACAAAGCTGGTATTAACCCCTTTATTACCCAGCGTGCCACCGCCACCAGGGCCGCTGGAAGAGCGGGGTTCAGTGCCAGAGGATGGCGCTTCAATGAACGCGCCATCTTCTGGGGCGGCTGCGGGCTGCAATTTGCAGCGGGGGTTGCCCAGAAAGCTTGGGCCTCCCTGCGCTGCGGATTCCAGCCCCAGCTGCTTAGCTGTACCTGGTTAGACATAGAAATTGCGCGGAGCCCCACACATTTTTTTTTAATTATTTCATGAAATTCATGAAATAATAAAAAAAAAGGGCTCCCATATATTCTTGTGTCTGGCCAAGTACAAATAGGCACCTGGGGGTTGGGGGCAGCCCGTCGCTGCCTGCTGGATCCGGCTGGTTCCAGAAATACGGCGAAGCCCACGTCAAATTTTTTTCTGACAAATCCATAAAACAATATAAATAAAAGGGACTGCATCTTTATTAACCCTTGGACCATGGGCGAGGGGTTAATAAAGATGCAGTCCCTTTTTTAGGATAGTTTTATTGATTTTTCAGAAAAAAAATGACGTGGGCTTCACCGTATTTCTGGAACCAGCCGGATCCAGCAGGCAGCAACGGGCTGCCCCCAACCCCCAGGTGCCTATTTGTACCTGGCCAGACACAAGAATATAGGGGAGCCCTTTTTTTTTAATTATTTCATTTTCATTTTATTTCTATGTCTAGCCAGGTACAGCTAAGCAGCTGGGGGCTGGAATCCGCAGCGCAGGGAGGCCCAAGCTTTCTGGGCACCCCCCGCTGCAAATTGCAGCCCACAGCCGCCCCAGAAGATGGCGCATTCATTGAAGCGCCATCCTCTGGCACTGAACCCCGCTCTTCCAGCGGCCCTGGTAGCGGTGGCACGCTGGGTAATAAAGAGGTTAGGGCCAGCTTTGTATTATCAGCTGGCCCTAAGCCCGAAATTTATGGCGGTCACGCCAATATTAGACATGACCGCCATGAATTTCTATTAAATTGTTTTAAAAAAAACACAACACAGAGAAAATTTTTTATTAGAAATAGAAAAAAAAAGACATTAGAGACTCCATCTTTAATTAAAAAAAACCTCTTCCTTCCGACGTAGTCCAAAACGCGATGTTCTCTTTGCTACATCCCTGTGCATAGATATAGATGTCTATGCACAGGGAGTGAGCAGACTGAGAACAATCTCAGCTCTGCTACATCATCTCTGTGCACAGACATTCATGTCTGTGCACAGGGAGAGCAGGCGGGCTCTAGGACCCTGGAGCTGCCAGCAGCCCGCAGGACCCAAGCCCGGCACAGAGCAGACAGCTGGACTCGTTACTGTGCGAGTTTCCCTGCAATTACTTGCACAGTAACGAGTCCAATGCAAGTCAATGGCAATCCTAGTTTTGTCAGAGTCTCTGACAAAACGAGGATTGCCATTGATTTGCATTGGACTCGTTACTGTGCGAGTAATCGCTGGGAAACTCACAGGGTACCGAGCCCTGCGAGTCCCTTACTACTCGCCAAGTAACGAGTCCTAGCGAGTAGACTCGCCCATCCCTAGGACTGATCACTCCCATCAGTGCTGGAGGGGGTGATACCACCCTCTCCAGTGTTCCAGCCTATGCTAGCGGCCATGACAGCCCCAACCATAGCCTGGATACAAATGATCAGGCAATCTAATTGCCTGGTCATTACAATCGTTGTGATTGGCTGTTCAGATTTGAACAATCAATAACAGCAATTGTGGGTGCGGGGTGGGGAATTCATCCCCCGGGAGGATGAGCTGTGGTATCCTGTGTATAAAATCACAGGATGGCAAAGCTCAATCCCCGTTACCGCAGCCAGGGTGCCGCATATGCGCCAGGCCGAACCCGTACATCCTTGGTCCGGAATGGCTCTGCTTTTTGGACAAACGTGTTTGTCCTTGGTCGGGAAAGGTTAAAAGACCATCTTTATTTGATATATCCCTAAAACCAAGGCATGTTAAAAAACATAGATACCGACTGCTGGCATGAATATTAACAGTTAGGGCTCGGACACACTGGCGTGAAACTCGGACGACTGCAGTGCGACTAAAAATCTCATTGCAGTCAGACCAATGCAGTCAATGTCTGAGAACACATTTCCGAGTGTCGAACATTTTTTTCTCATCCAATTCACGGATGACGAGTCAGTTGCAACATGCTGCGATTGTATGCGAGTATCGGACGAGACTCGCTAATGCAAGTCTATGTGTCCGACAAAAAAGACATACCACACTCGGATCGCACACGGACCATACATGGACCATCCGAGTCGGATTTGAGTTTTAATTGATACATTATCATTCTGTAGCTTAGACAACTGTAAAAAATGCTACTGTAAATGATAATACAGTAAATAGCTGCTGAGTAAAAAAATGGATTGCACACACGGAAGTCACACTGACCAAAAGTGGGATGACACTCGTCCGACTCTAGGATCCGTCAATCGGACCGTTATTGCACTCTCCAGTGTGTTTCCAGCCTTTCAAAAGAAAATCTTAGACTACATTCATACCGTGGATTTTTTGGTCTGTTTTTGCTCATCAGTTTTGGCAGCCAAAACTAGCAGTGGGTGATAAATACTGAAGTGGTGCTCATATTTCTATTATACTTTTCCTCTGATTGTTTCCATCCTAATTTTGGCTACAAAAACTGATGCGCAAAAACAGACTTAAAACGCACAGTGTGAACGTAGCTTTAGTCATACTGTAATAGTAAAAAGTATTCAACACAAATTACCCGAACCTGAGTATTTTAGTATTCGCCCATCAGTAATGTATACCTGTTCTCATAAACAGTAATTACAAACATAATCAATCAGTATCATGTGCATGTGTGAAAGCTTCTTTCCAAAATGCAATAAAAACTAGAAAAAACTGCTCTAACTACTACTGTGTAGTAGATATATTAACATAATAATGCCTAATTTTTCCAAACATCTATTAAAAACCAGCCACTAAACATCTCTAGATTTGAGAGTCCTGTGTATGATGCATGCGGTGGTAGTATTCTATTGTAATAGTTGATATTTTGTAGCTGCTAGGACTGTTTAAAATCTAATTACTGTGGTCCTGATCAAAAATACGCACTTTTCATTTCCATTTAGCGATCTGTGCTCAGATGCTTGGAGAGATGAAAACGTTGCTCCCTCTCCCACGAGAGCGCTAGTTATCATTACTCTTACAATCCTGCTCAGGCTCCGTTTGTTTCATGGTAATGTGCTGTTTATCACCAGCCTTTGTGACATGCTAAAAGGTCCTGCCACACAGCCAGAGACTTATGGGATGTAAACTCAGGGGTCTCAGCAGTAGTTTTCCAGCCTTACATTACAGTTTTCATCTTCTCTATCCTTTTGTGCTAAAGCCGACCTCAGGCAGTTTCCTTCTAGGGGAATCCAAAGGGAGCAGCTGTTGTGAAAGATTTCATTTCCTCCTGTGGTTGTTCATTTCTGCAGTTTTCCATTGCCGGCTGCCCTCCCTCCGACACGTCTTTATGCATATCAGCTTTTTTATTGGGACTTATTCAAACACCTTATTCATATTAAGAAAGCATATGTTAAAAGGAGTTGAGTGAGCAGCCTGAATCTAATTGTTCCAAATTTTCTGCCTCAGTCGTTTTTAGCGTAATATATTGACAAATCCTTTGTTAATTGTTTTTCAAGTGAAAAAAACAAAACAAAACAAATTGCTCAAGATGCCTAATTGCTTTCAGGATTTTACAAGTAAGGCTGAAGGCACACTGACGTCAGACTCACGCAAGTGCAATGCGTGAAAAAATCGCATTGCACTCGGACCAATGTTAAGTAGGGATGGGCGAATCTACTCGTTACTACTCGGTACTCGCCGAGTAGTAAGGGATTCGCCCGACTCGTTACACTGCGAGTAATCTCAGGGATGACTCGCAGTCAGTAACGAGTCCGTAGGGAGCGAAGGAAGAGAGGGGGGAGAAATGCTCCTTACCTCTCTTCCGGCTTCTGCTATGTGCTGTGTGCTGGGCTCTGGGACTTGCTGGCTGCGGCAGCTCCAGGGTCCTAGAGCCCGCCTACACAGAGATGTAGCAGAGCTGAGAGAGTTCTCAGCCTGCTCACTCCCTGTGCATAGATATGTATATGTATGCACAGGGTTGTGGCAGTGAAGATGTCGTTTTTGGACTACGTCGGACGGAAGAGGATTTTTGGAGTAAAGATGGAGTCTCTAATGTCTTTTTTGTTTTATTTTTAATAAAAAATTTTTCTCTGTGTTGTGTTTTTTTTTTATATTGAGTACTGGAAATTCATGGCGGTCATGTCTAATATTGGCGTGACCGCCATAAATTTCGGGCTTAGGGCCAGCTGATAATACAAAGCTGGCCCTAAACTCTTTATTACCCAGCGTGCCAATGCCACCAGGGCCGCTGGAAGAGCGGGGTTCAGCGCCAGAAGATGGCGCTTCAATGAATGCGCCATCTTCTGGGGCGGCTGCGGGCTGCAATTTGCAGCGGGGGGTGCCCAGAAAGCTTGGGCATCCCTGCGCTGCGGATTCCAGCCCCCAGCTGCTTAGCTGTACCTGGCTAGACATAGAAATTGCGCGGAGCCCCACGCATTTTTTTTTTTATTATTTCATGAAATTCATGAAATAATAAAAAAAAGGGCTCGCCTATATTCTTGTGTCCGGCCAGGTACAAATAGGCACCTGGGGGTTGGGGGCAGCTCGTCGCTGCCTGCTGGATCCGGCTGGTTACAAAAATACGGCGAAGCCCACGTAATTTTTTTTTTTTGAAAAATCTATAAAACAATCCTAAAAAAGGATTGCATCTTTACTAACCCCTCGACCATGGTGGATGGGTTAATAAAGAGGCAGTCCCTTTTTTAGTATTGTTTTATGGATTTTTCAGAAAAATTTCACGTGGGCTTCGCCGTATTTCTGGAACCAGCCAGATCCAGCAGGCAGCGACGGGCTGCCCCCGACCCCCAGGTGCCTATTTGTACCTGGCCGGACACAAGAATATAGGCGAGCCCTTTTTTTTTATTATTTCATGAATTTCATGAAATAATTAAAAAAAAAATGCGTGGGGCTCCGCGCAATTTCTATGTCTAGCCAGGTACAGCTAAGCAGCTGGGGGCTGGAATCCGCAGCGCAGGGATGCCCAAGCTTTCTGGGCACCCCCCGCTGCAAATTGCAGCCCGCAGCCGCCCCAGAAGATGGCGCGTTCATTGAAGCGCCATCCTCTGGCGCTGAACCCCGCTCTTCCAGTGGCCCTGGTGGCAATGGCTCACTGGGTAATTAAGAGGTTAGGGCCAGCTTTGTATTATCAGCTGGCCCTAAGCCCGAAATTTATGGCGGTCACGCCAATATTAGACATGACCGCCATGAATTTCCAGTAATCAATATAAAAAAAAAACACAAGAGAAAATTTTTTATTAAAAATAAAACAAAAAAGCCATTAGGGACTCCATCTTTATTTAAAAAATCCTCTTCCGTCCGACGTAGTCCAAAACGCAATCTCAGCTCTGCTACTTCCCTGTCTGTGCTTAGACAGACAGGGATGTAGCAGAGCTGAGAACTGACTAAACAGTCAGAGTTCAGCTCAGGGCATTAGGACCTGAGCTGAACTCTGCTGTCAGCCAGACTCGCTCTGCTCCGGAGATTCCCGAGCAGTGACGCAAGTTAATTTATTCACTGCTCCTGTCACCATTCGGGAATCTCCGGAAACAGAAGCAGAGAGACTCGGGGAGCGAGTCTGCGGCTGAGGCGGCAGCGGCGGCGGAGGCAGGGGTAAGTAGCCGGCCGGGCCGGTGCACCCCCCCTCACCCCCCCTGACCCCCCCTTCCCCCCTCCCCCCTTCAATCTTTTTTTTTTTTTATTATTATTCTTTAAAAGCCAGCGGCTTTTTGCTGCTGGCTTTAAAAGAATAACAGGGGGATTTGCAGGTTTTTCCTCTGCTGCCAGACCCCTTATAGGGTCCGGCAGCAGAGGAATCGCTGCAATACTCGCCTCCCCATTCATTTACATTGGACTCGCTAGACTCGCAACGAGTAGCGAGTCCTGGACTCAGACTCGTTACAGTCTAGCGAGTCCGAGTAATTTAGGATTCGCCCATCTCTAATGTTAAGCAATGCTACACGGCATATGCAAGTACAAATGCAGCATGCTGCGATTGCACGCGTTTTTCACGCGTGAGAGCCCAATGTAAGTCCATGGATGCGTAAAAAAACTGCACCATTGTAACACACAAGGCGTGTGTCATGCGTGAAAAAATGCACAAAAACCGTTTGGAGCAGTAAGTTGAGGGCCGCTTCACACTGCAGCGTGATCCGGTCCGGGTCTGTGCAGGAGGTCCCTGACAGCCGCGGACCGAATCTGCACACAGGACTGGGGGGCTATTATGCCTTCCGGTCCGGTGTGCAGCGCACGCAGCTGCAGCCGCTGACAAGTCAGGACCGCGGCGCCCGCGGTCCTGACTTATCAGCAGCGGGAACTGCGTGTGCTGCACACGGGACCGGAAGGCATATTAGCCCCCCAGTTCTGTGTGCTAATCCGGTCCGCGGCTGTCAGGGACCTCCCGGACAGACCTGGACCGGATCACGCTGCAGTGTGAAGCGGCCCTGACTCATCAGCTTATCAGGAAGCGCAGCTGCAATTAGGGTCCCATTACAAGCACAAGGTGTGTTTCCTCCTCCACAGAGCCTGATCCTGCATCATGCCCCGGTATATTAATGTTGAGATGTTAATTGTGCTTGTTCAGGACCATCCAGTAATATGGGACAAGCGTGATCCAGCTTAGGCTAGGGTCACACTTGCACGATTCTAAGTCCCCTGCGTTGTTTACAGAAAACTTAGAATTTTTAGAATCTAAGTTTTCTGCAAACAACGCAGGGGACTTAGAATCGTACAAGTGTGACCCTAGCCTTTTAAAGGAGCTAATTGGCCGTCATTTACTATACACTCGGCAGCTGATTTGATCATAATTGTTTGCAAAACCTGAAAATCCAGTGAGAGAAAAACGCACTGCTGTTGGATTCAAGATGTGGCCAAAAAAATGCACTCACATTGCACTCGCACCACACTCGCACCACACTCGCAGAACAATACGCAAAGCACTCGCAGGACTGCCGTGCAACAAAAGCGCTCCGTTTTTAACGCTTGTAGTGTGCCTTCAGCCTAAAAATGCAAATCTTTTAGGGATATACAATAGAAGTTTGTTTTTTGGAAATGTGCTGCAATTAACAAAAAATGACATGAAAAAAACAAAACATTCTACAAAAATATTTCCTGATGCATTTTACACTAAACAAAATTAGAACCCAAGAATATTTTAATATTTTCGTGTTACTGATCTTATTGATTGGCCTCCTGGGCAATTCTCAAACTTTTTGTTGCTCTAGGTTTTAACATATAAGAGGTTTTCATTGGGTAATCTGTTGTAACTGCAAGTTCAGCATATTTTGCGGGAAGTGTTAAGGTCCCGTCACACACTACTTTATCGTTAGTACGTCACGGCTTTTTGGGTGCAGCAACGACGTCGTTGCCTGTGACAAGTACAAATGATCAATAGTAAGTCAGCTGATCGTTGATGGGAGGTTTGTGAACTGGACCTTAAACCAAACGATGGTCGTCCATCCAACCTGCAGCATCGGGGTGTGTGACACCTTGATAACGAAGTTGTTAACGACTTCGCCTATTCAGAACTGAAGGACGTAGGTGAGCTAACGACCGCAAGTATCGTTCGCTTGTTGCGGAATCGTTGCTGCATCGTTAAAGATATCTGTACGTGTGACATTTCTCTAGCGATCATTGAACGTTGTTCAAGCGATGTAGGTCAAGTCGGATCGTTGATTGCATAATTCGGACGTTGACGTGTGTGATGGGGTTTTTAGGCTGCATTCTCACGATCAGGATCCGCAGCATTTTGGATGCAGCATATTGCCGCTGCATCCACAACACTGCATTGTACAGTACAAGCACAGTGGATGGGATTTGAAGAAAGTCCATGCCCACTATGCTGAAATAACGCTGCGCTGCGGGTTGCCGTGCTCCCACATCTCCGCAACATGTTAATTTAATGCTGCAGAGTCAGAAAGTGATCACCATCGCATGCACACATTGATAAGCACCCTGCACCCACCGCAGATTATGGGCACAAGGTGTATGCGGTCTCCCTGCGTTCACTCGTGGGTTCCCTCAGGTCTGGAGGTACCACATCCAAGACCCAGCGCCTCCAGTTGGTGAACCCGTATTCTTATAGGAGACTATAAATTAACATTTGAAAATATTTTCTATAAGTATGTTGCAATATGTAAAAAAACTCAGCCAAGCAGAAGAAGCACTGACTGAAAAGTGGTTCATCTACCATACAGGAACCAGCAGTCCTGAAGAAGTGTGGACATTTACTTGTATATACACTAAATGGCTTCTTTATTTAGAGACACCTGCTCTCTCAAGAGGGGTTTACACGTTGCGATATTGGCGTCCAATTTCAATGAAAAGTCACGTGGTTCGATCGTTTGAGCCGATATCGTTCCTGCGTTGTATGGTGTGAACGTCCAATACGATGCAGGAACGATGTCAATGCGATATCGGGGATTGAATGAGCGTGCTATTCAATGCTCCGATGTTGAATGGAGATTGGAGCCGGATCGTGCTGTGTGACAGCCCAACTACGATGTGAAGTTCAACGTCACCCATTCACTCCCATGTTAAATGGTCGTTCCTGGGTTGGGGGGCGTAGACATCGTACGGACGTTGGATTCCTAAATCGCAACGTGTAAACCTCCGATGCAATGCGGGAGAAGCGTGCACTAAATGCGCGCTCCCGCGCCATTGAATTGCAATATCGCAACGATATTGAAACGTGTAAACCCACCCTCATAGTTGGAGTTTCCATGTAGCAAAGTTAGACAGACTGGCTACAATTCATTGGAGCAATTTTAGCAGAATTCCAGCATAAGTTGGTTTGAAAAGTTGCACAATTATGGTGCAATTTGGAAAATGTAGCAACTTTTGGCCATATTCTCCCAGCTATGCCGAAATGTGTGGAGTTTGGGTATAATCAGGGCTTAATAGGGACATGACGCCATGGCTTTGTGACAAGCTCTTATGTTCTTTACTCTAGAAATCTTACCCCAGTCGGAAAGTAGTGTAAAATTTCTGCTGTGGTGTGCAGGGGTGAATGCTATTTGTGCACCTGTTCTTGAATCAGGAGCGTCTGACTGCACCAACTCCTCCCACACTCCAACGACCTACTGATAGGGAATGTAGATTGTGAGCTCCAATGGGGACAGTGTTGCTGATGTCTGTAAAGTGCTGTGGAATTTATGGCATTATATAAGTGAATAAATATTATTATTATTGTATACAGAGAGTTTGGTGTTGGTGGGGGCAGCTTTAAAGCTCTGCTGCATGCTAAATCTAAAAAATCTGAGTTTGTCAGAACTGCTGCACCCAGTATACTATGTGATACATTATGGGATTCAGGGTCTCTTTGCCTACATGATGCTGGTGTCAGATGAGGTAGCAAAAACATGCTGACAGATTCCTTTTAAAATATTACCAAATTTTGTAGGGTTTTCTTGCGCAATGGTGTGCAGATTATACAGAGAATGGTGTGTCTACTGTCTCTGCTCTCACACACTATGAAGCTAGCCACTGCCATTTTAGGATGTTTAGAAAAGTCATAAATCCATAATATAGTATCTGCTCCTCAGCCCATACTCCTCCTGTATGGGAAAATACATCACAGAGCAGTGTAAGCGTCAGACATCTGCAGGCTGCAGCCGAGAACAAAGTGGTGTGGTGGGGGCATGGTCACCGACTCCAGTGCTCATCCTTAAATGCTAGCCCTCACTCTATGCCTGCTGGATGATTATTCCTTCTAATCCCACCCACCACTCTGAGTCCTTACAAGGGGGAGGGTCCACACTATGCTTGCTGGATAACCGCACAATGATCGCAACACAATCCTTTGTATCTCTCTTGAGCTCAGAGTAATAGCTGCATCAGAGGTGTAACTAGGTTTCATGGCGCCTGGGGCACAGCTCTATTTCAGCGCCAGAGTAGGGGAGGAGCGAGGAAAGCTCCAGCTTTCAGCCCCGCCACCCTGCAGCCTTGGTTGAGGACCAGGGGGGGGGGAGGTTTATACCTCATAGTTTGTGCCTGCCTGAGGTATACATATATATACTTCAGGTATATATATGTATACCTCAGGCAGGCACACTATGAGGTGTATATATGTATACATCAACAGGCACACACACTATGAGGTATAATATTATACCTCATAGTGTGTGCCTGCACCTGCCCTGATGTAGATGATATATATACACACCCCATAACTCCCAGCTGGCCAGCCCAGGACAGGCACCCCACCCCAATTCCCCCCCCCCGGCTGTTTAGGGTTACTTTTGTTACCTTATTAGGACTGGAGTACAGTTGTAGGCGCAGCTAGCCTAGGACGGACCGGACCCGGACGTCTCAGTCAGAGTCAGGAGTCAGGACTCAGGAGGAGGCAGGCCACAGCAGTCAGCAGCTCCTGACCTCAGCTCTTCTCCTTCACCTCTCCGTCCCACTGTGCGGCGCGCCAGGTGACGTCAGCCGCAGCGCGACGTGACCGGGGAGGGGGGGGTGGTAACTGCTGCCAGGGGGCGGACCAGCAGCAGGGGTTGGTTGTGTGCACCCACGCACAGCTCCGCGGCCGCCCGTGGCCGTGCACAAACACAATATGCGGCGAGGAGGAGATTAGTTCCGGCGGCGGCGCTGCAGTGCAGCCGCGGCTGGTCACCTGATGATGGCACCGCACCAGCGCCCCCTACTGAGTGGCGCCCGGGGCAAAAGGTCTGCACCCCCCTAGATACGCCCCTGAGCTGCATAGACAAATGCTGTCAATATCAACTCAGGACAAGACTCTATAAGCATCCCTGAATTCTATGTTTCAATCCTTGCAGCATGCTGTCTTTAGATTACATAGCAAAAATCTCCTGACAGATTTGCTTCAAAGGGAACTGTCAGGTCAAAAATCTGTATATAACTGATATCATTTTCTAATTCCTTTCTCTAAGTTTTCTCTATTGATGTATTTCTTTTATGTATATTTCCCTCCTATCCTCTGTAAACTTCAAATAAAGAGATTCATTCCATCTGTCAATCATAGTGAATGATCCGCTTAGTTCTCTGCTGTCCACTCCCGATAGGATGAATATTCATGTCACACATTCACATCACATTACTGCACAGGACATCAGTGTGTGGGGGGGATACTGCATCCTCCTCTCTGCTGTGTTTGCAGCCAAGCAAGAGGTGAAATGAAACACAGAATCTGTCACAGCACAGCATGATATCTGCTTAAAGAAACAAATGGAGTAGACACCTTATCTAGATCAGGTAAGGCAGACCAGCAATAGCTCTCTCCCTCCGTGTTCTCAACAGAACAAAAGCTCCTAATGGAAACTGAAACTTGACACTGCACTGAGAGCAAAGGGAGGAGGGAGAAGGGAGGAGAGAGCTGCTGAGAGGGAGTACATAATAAATTAACAGTTTAACACAGTTGGATCGTCTGTGCTTATAATGGACAGAACTAATGCAGAAACTCCCTGCAGGGTCTGAAAATTCTTATAACAATAAAATTACAAAGGGTAGATTAATGTTTTTACGTTTTTAAAAGGAAGTGTAGTTTGTGGGGTTACCTATGTTTTTAAAAGGTCTGCCAAGGCACTATTCAAGGATAATATTAGTATCATACTGAAAAATTACCCGACAATGTCCCTTTAAAGGGAACCTGTCAAGTTGATTTAGGCTCCAGCGGCGACATCATTTCCACTTCTGCACATCAGTGCCACACTTTTCCCGCCTCTTTGAATGACGCGACTTCGGAGCGCGTCATTCAAAGAGGCAGGACAAGTGTGGCATGGATGTCTGCGCAGTGCGCAGAAGGGGAAATGATGCGGCCGCTGCCACATCATTCAAAGAGGCGGCAAAATTAAATAGGATAGCGGTGCAATGCCGACATCACTTACCCGTGGCCTAAACAAAGGCGGGACCTTCAAATAGAGTCGGGAGCGCGCAAGTGTCATCTCTTCTCACGCCCAGTAAGGCTGGCTTCACATTGCGGCGGCGTCCGGTCCGGGGCTGTCAGGAGTGACAGCCTGGACCGGAGTTTTGCTGCATAGAATACTATCGGGCTGCACGGAGCTGGATCGCGCCGGGTGGCAATTATCTGCCATCCGGCTGCTATCTCGCCGGATGTATCCTGGAGTAGTGGGGTTTTTCTTCCCATTCCAAAAACGTTGCATGCAACGTTTTTGGATTCGGCAGACAATTCCCCACTACTCCAGGATACATCCGGCGAGATAGCAGCCGGATGGCAGATAATTGCCACCCGGCGCGATCCAGCTCCGTGCAGCCCGATAGTATTCTATGCAGCAAAACTCCGGTCCAGGCTGTCACTCCTGACAGCCCCGGACCGGACGCCGCCGCAATGTGAAGCCAGCCTAAGGAGTGCTAACCACAGCCAGGAGGGGAGACGGAGGCCAGGGGAACACCCAGCCAGTCTCCACACGGCAGAGACTAGATGCTGCAGTGAGGGGAAAATGTGAGTTTCAAACTCATTTTGCAAAGACAATATAGGACACTTAGCGCACACAGGGATGGTTAGGGATGTGCTTGGAAGCTGTAGGGAGAGGTAGTCATACCTTTGGAGGCTAAATCGACCTGACAGGTTACCTTTAAGTATATACCTTAGATCTAATGTATTTACTTAAAGAGTAACCATCATTTTAATCTTTATTTCATAAAGAAATAGTACACATGAAAACAATCACTTTGTTATATATCTTATCAAATAAATCTGCTTCTTTCTCCTCCTAGTCTGATTTTCATTCCCAAAATTCTCAATTCCCGGGTAAAATCTGCTTTCAGTGGATACAGATTTTTCTATTAGGCCCCTTTCACACTAGCATTTTTTTTAAATTGCGGCGGACCCGGCATATTTACCGCATCTGCAGCCTAACGGCTGCACTTGTAGCACGCTTGCAACAAGCGCCATGCATTGTCTATGGGGCTTGCGGCATAGTGCGGTATAGTCGTGGTTCCGCCACTTGCGGCAGTTGTGTCCGCAAAAAAAAATGCGTCAAGTGCCGGAACCGTGGCTATACCGCACTTGCCGCAAGCCCCATACACAATGCATGGGGCTTGCTGCAAGTGTGACGCAAGTGCGGCCGTTAGGCGGCAGATGCAGTAAATCTGCCGGATCTGCCGCAATTTGACAAAAACGCTAGTGTGAAAGGGGCCTTACTGCTAATAGGCCCCTTTCTCACTTGCATTTTTTTCAAATCAGGAAGATCAGTTATTTCAGTTAAAAACCTGATTCTTACAGGATCCAGTTTTTTGCCCATTCACTTTAATGATGTCAGGTACAATCCTGTTGCTTCAGGTTTTTTCCTGACATCATTAAAGTGAATACGGACAAAAAAAACGCATGTGCCGCCTAACAGCCGCACTTGTGGTGCACTTGCGGCACACTTGTGGCAAGCCTCATGCATTGTGTATGGGGCTTGCCGCAAGTGCGGTATAACCGCTGCCAACCGTTTTTTTTTTCCGCTGCCACAACTGCCGGAACCACGGCTATACCGCACTTGCCGCACCTGCAGCAAGCCCCATAGACAATGCATGGGGCCTGTCGCAAGTGCGGCCGTTAGGCGGCAGAAGCAGTAAATCTGCCGCATCTCCGCAATTTGAAAAAAACGGTAGTGTGAAAAGGGCCTAAGAGATGGCAGTTGATGCTTACAAGATTCTATAGTAGAAGGGAGCTACAGGGAGAGGGAGTAGCTAGAGACAGAGGTTGGAGCTAGAGCTCCTCCTTCTTCCCTTCTCCCCTTTTTACATAGAATCATACCAACTTCCATCTCCTATCTCAGTGATACTAAAATTTGTATTCACTTAAGGGTACCTTTACACCAGGGGCGTAACTACCACAGGTGCAGGGGTTGCGATCGCACCCGGGCCCTGCAGCCTAGGGGGCCCCAAAAGTCCCTTTGGCCTATAAAAAAAGACTAATACTATTAAAGACTTGCAATAATTGCATTCTTCCTCTTGTACACAGTCACAAAATGGAACACTGTGTCCATGATTTCACTGCAACCAGTGAATTGCAAGCAATATATCTCTGTGTGTAAAGGTACCTTAATGCAGATTTTATCTGACAATTGAGAATTTTGAGAATGAAAGATCAGACGAGGAGGAGAAAGAAGCAAATTTGTCTGATAAGATATATTGCAAAGAGATTATTTTCATATGTCTAATAGATTTATGAAATAAATATTAAAACGACACGTTTGCTTGAATGGCTGGACTGTTTAATCATAAATGTAAGTATGTATGAGTCTACTAGAGAGTGAGGACACAAAGTAGCTTGGTAATCAGGCTAGCTGGGTGGAGTTAAATTAAACTCTCATTCATTTTTGTATTCATAATTTACAGGGCGTATCTAACTGAGTACAGCTGACTCATCAGGTCTAAGATATTGATTTATTATTTTATGCAGTTTGTATTGTAGGCAGTTCAACTTTAAATTATTTGATCTATAAAAATAATGAGCAATCATGCATAATATAATTTGTAGTGGGGTTCACTGCTGGACAAATAAGGTATTCATCATTCATGTTCCACAAGCTGAATTTGGGAATGACCAGAGCAGCCTTTGTTTGAGAACAATGTGCTTGTAATCAATTGGTTCCACTGCGTTTCTAGAAATGATTTCTGGCTTCAGATTGGATGTGGCACTAATATATTCAGCTTTGTTTAATTTAGGTAGGTCATGGATTTTTAGGAGAAGAGGGCAGAGTTCTAAGAAAAGATGCCATAGTACTACTATATTATGGGGAATACAAATATTTATGAAAACAAACATTTTAGGAGGGATCACTGGTCTCATTTAACTTCCTGTAGCTCTGATTACTGCAATTTAACCACCATTATATTGCTGTCCATTGCCCTCCCTAACAACGCAATCTTTGGTGCCACATAGTTGCTATGACAGTACCTACTAAAGATCTTATTTGCCGCCATCTTTGTACTCTAATGTACACCAGCCATGGACTGGGCTTTATCAGAGATTATTTTTTCTTCTATAGATTGCAAAATGTAGTTCATGTGATCCAGGCAAACTAAAATAGTCTGGGTGAAATGGTGGATGAGAATGAGGAAAAAGCCAATATGCTAAATGACTTTTTTTCAACAGTATTTACACAAGAAAATCCCATGACAGACAATATGATCAGTGATAACAAAAAGTCTGAATTAAATGTCACCTGCTTAACCCAAGAGGAAGTACGGCATCGTCTAAAAATCACTAAAATTGACAAATCCCCGGGCCCGGATGGGATACACCCCAGAGTGCTGCAGGAATTAAGTACTGTCATAGATAGACCATTATTTTTAATATTTAAAGATTCCATAATAACAAGGTCTGTACCACAGGACTGGCGTATAGCAAATGTGGTGCCAATATTCAAAAAGGGGACAAAAACTGAACTTGGAAATTATAGGCCAGTAAGCTTAACCTCTACTGTGGGTAAAATCCTAGAGGGTTTTCTAAGAGATGCTATACTGGAGTATCTGAAGAAAAATAACCTCATGACCCATTATCAACATGGTTTTACGAGGGACCGTTCCTGTCAAACTAATCTGATAAGCTTCTATGAAGAAGTAAGTTCTGGACTGGACCAGGAAATGCAGTGGATGTGGTGTATATGGACTTTTCAAAAGCTTTTGATACGGTGCCACACAAAAGGTTGATACATAAAATGAGGGCAATGGGGATAGGGGAAAATATGTGTAAGTGGGTTAAGAACTGGCTTAGTGATAGGAAACAAAGGGTGGTTATTAATGGAACACACTCAGAATGGGTCACAGTTAACAGTGGGGTACCACAGGGGTCAGTGTTGGGCCCGCTTCTATTTAATATATTTATTAATGACCTTGTAGGGGGCATACGGAGTAGAATCTCAATATTTGCAGATGACACTAAACTCTGCAGGGTAATCAATACAGAGGAGGACAATTTTATATTACAGGAGGATTTATGTAAACTAGAAGCTTGGGCTGCTAAATGGCAAATGCGCTTTAATGGGGATAAATGTAAAGTCATGCACTTGGGCAGAGGAAACAAAAGGTATAATTATGTGCTTAATTGTAAAACACTGGGCAAAACTGTCACTGAAAAAGACCTGGGTGTATGGGTAGATGACAAACTCACATTTAGTGGCCAGTGTCAGGCAGCTGCTGCAAAGGCAAATAAAATAATGGGATGCATTAAAAGAGGCATAGATGCTCATGAGGAAACATAATTTTACCTCTATACAAGTCACTAGTGCGACCACACTTAGAATACTGTGTACAATTCTGGTCTCCGGTGTATAAGAAAGACATCCAGAGAAGAGCGACAAAAGTCATTAGAGGACTAAGGGGTCTGCAATACCAAGACAGGTTATTAAACTTGGGGTTATTTAGCTTGGAAAAACGAAGGCTTAGGGGTGATCTTATAATAATGTATAAATATATGAGGGGACAGTACAGAGACCTTTCTAATGATCTCTTTACTCTTAGGCCTGAGACTGGGACAAGGGGGCATCCTCTACGTCTGGAGGAAAAAAGGTTTAATCATAATCACAGACGCGGATTCTTTACTGTAAGAGCAGTGAGACTATGGAACTCTCTACCACATGATGTTGTAATGAGTGAGTCACTACTAACATTTAAGAAGGACCTGGATGCCTTTCTTGAAAACTATAATATTATCAGTTATACATACTAGATTCTTTGATAGGGCGTTGATCCAGGGAATTAGTCTGATTGCCGTATCTGGAGTCAGGAAGGAGTTTTTTCCCCCAATGTGGAGCTTAGTGTTGCCACATGGGTTTTTTTTTTGCCTTCCTCTGGTTCAACATGTTAGGGTATGGGTTGAACTAGATGGACTTAAAGTCTTCCTTCAACCTTAAAAACTATGTTACTATGTTACTATGTTACTATGTAAGAAATAAAGTAAAATTTGAGAAAAAATGTTTTTAAAGGGAATCTGTCACCACAATTGACCTATCTAAACTACTAATATGGGCATACAGGTTATTGGATACTGAAAAAGCAATATCCCTGTGCCTTATATCAGATGCTTTGTTGAGGATAAATCAACTTTTATCACTTTTTATAAATTACCTCTTCCAGGCTATGGGATGGATGCTGCCTGGAAAATAACTCTGTCTCCTGAGCTAATATTAAAGTGTAACCGTCATTTAAATTTTTATTTAATAATAATGTAGCGCAAGTGATTCTAATAAACTTTCAAATATCCTTTATAAGTGAAGTCTAGAAAAAAAATCTTTCAAAATCCCTCCTCAAGATGTCCCCTAGACTATTTGTAAACCTGACACATGCTGGGTGAGGGGGTGGGGCCTAAAAAGTGTTCACAGCTTATCATTGTACCAATTTACCTCATGCAGGGACAGTGTGAGCTCAGGCTGTCAGCAGTGCACACAGGTCCTTTGAGATCTTATCTGACTCCTCCATTCACATCCCACTATTCCATGTTATGTGCTGATTGCAAGGAGAATGGAGATGAGTCAGATAAGATCTCACAGGACCTGTGTGCTGACAGCCTGAGAATAGTACTGTGCCTGCATGAAGTAAACTGACAATACAGATCAGCTGTAGTCACGTTAGATATGCACACTATGTAGGCTACGCCCACTCCCTTATATAGTTATATGGCCGTTTTCAGTCAGTGTGAGAAGCTGAAGACTGATCTCACTGAGAATGAGCTTCAGACACAGTCTAGTGACATCTTCTGAAAGGATTTTGAAAGGTTTTCTTCTAGATTTCCTTAATAAAGTCTATTTCAAAGTTTATTATAATTACTTGCTCTGCATTATTATTAGACCAAAATGTGAATGGCAGTTACACTTTAAAATATAAGTGTGAATTACCTGTGTGATATGTGATGGCCGTTCTCAGCTCTCCTGATTTCACTAGACATTTGTATGTGGTTCGAACAGACATTTGCAAGTTCCTCTCAGGGCTTCAGCCTCCATCTATGAGGCAGGCAGGGTTGCAATACAGCAAAGCTCAGAGAACTGCAAAAAAATGTGTTTGCAAGAAGACAAAGTTAATTTCTCTTGCTCTGTGTGTTACTTGTTTCACATTGGTAACACCCCATTTTTATTTAATGAGCTCTGGAGGTAGTTATCTTCTGGGTAATATCCTCACCACATAGCCTGGAGGAGGTTATTTACACATAATATAATTATGGATTTCTCTGGAAAAAGACATCAGATCACAGTTATAAAGGTATCATCTTATTCAGCTTCTTATGACCTGTATACCATATAGATGTCTTCTTAGGAGGGTTGACCCTATTGGCAAATTCCCTTTATTCCCTTCACGACATTTAAAGTACTGGCCTGTCATTTGTCGTGTCCCTTGCTTTGATGCGGGTTCACAAGCTGATCTAATCAGTCGACATGTGTATCTAATACCCGTGGGTAAATTGGAGATCCACTAGTGGCTGCTAATCAGTTATGGCCACTTTACATGTCGCGATATCGCAACGCAACATCGATAAACAGTCACGTGGTGTGGCCGTTGCAGTTGATATCGTTCGTGCGTTGTGTCGTGTAAATGGGCAATGCGATGCGAAAACATCCTAACTATGATATTGCAAGAAGATTGTGCAAGCCCTTCAACCGTACGATATTGTATATGCGATGTGACATGATCGTGCTGTGTGACAACGCAACTACAATTTGGAGCGCAACTTCCCTTATTCACTCCAATGTTAAATGGTTGTACCCTGGGTTGCTCATACCCAGCGCAAAGAATGGGCGTACACCATCGTAGTTGCGTTGCCTGCCGATATCTCCCTGTGTGACATCTACTGTGCAATCTTGGACTAGTGCCAAAAACGTGCATGCTCCCGTGAGATCGTATGCAATATCGGAACGATATTGCGACGTGTAAAGCGGCCATTAAATCCAGCTTTCAATCTTTGTCCGGTGCTAATGCACTGCTCTGTATTGCAGAAGTGATCGGACGATTGCAGCTTCAAGTCTCCTAATGTGACAAGTAAATGCAATAAAAAATGTAAAACATTTGAAAAAAAACCCCATAAAAGCCCAAAATACCCTTTTGAACCATTGAAAATAATACAATTAATACAAATAAAAATACACATATTTGGCATTGCCCATTCATAGATGTCTGATTTACCAAAATATAAAATAAATTAATATGATTTGTAAACAGCTTAATGAAAACATTTTTTTAAATGCCAGAATTACGTTTCATTGGCTGCCGCAACAATGCAATAAGGTACAATAACAGGCAATCAAAACATTGTATCTACCTAAAAATGGTATCACTAAAAACATCAGCTCAGAGTGCAAAAAATAAGCCATCACTTAGCCCCAAATCTTGAAAATGAAAACGTTGCAAGACTCAGAAAATGGTGACAAAAGTGACTTTTTTTGGGGACAAATTTGTGAAATTTTTTCACCAATTAAATAAAAACTATTCTTGTTTGGTATTTGCGTACTCGTACTGGTATTCTCAAGTCAGTTTTACCATATAGGGTACATTAAAAATAAACAAAACCTAAAAAACAGCTATCACTGTCTGTACCTGTAACTTCATATCACTATTCTAATCATCCCTGTCTGAGCTCATAGTGTAATGTTAAAGGTGAAAAAAAGCATTTGTACACTTACATCTTCCTATGTAAATAAGGCAGTGTGTAGGACTTTTGTGATGTCCCAATCATGTGACCACATGAAGCAAAATAATTATGGACTATGGACACTTAGCTCGCCTATTATAGTCACATGATCGTGACATGACACAGGTCCTGCAGCATCTTCAGACATTCGGCAGAAATGTTAACTATTAACCTGCCAGAAAATGTAAGGCTGCGTTCACACATTGCGTATTTTTGCGCTCTTTTTTGCGCGCTATTCAAAATATGCAATGTGATTTTTGTCTGTCGGCAAAGTGAATGGAAAATTCACTTTGCCATGCAGACAGTGCATAAAAATACGCTGCGCTTTTATAGGCAAAAGCGCCTGCGTAAAAAGAATGACCTTGTCAATTCTTTACGCAGCAGCGCCTGCGCTTTTTCCTATAAGGGCGGGCACTGCTGCATCTGATGTCACAGAGGGGAGGAAGAATCCTGGTTCCTCCTCCCCTCTCTGACACCTGTGACCGCCCATTTGATTTCGCAGTGTATTAATATACACTGCAAAATCAAAGTTAAATAAAGACAAATGTATTAAAAATAATAAAGAATGAAATACTTACCCTCCACCAGGTGTTCCGGTGTCCGGGAGCCAGAAGCCGCCGCAGTAATTGACCTGCTAGGACTTGTGGTGATATCACGGTCATGTTACATGTATCACATGACCGCGAGTGGGCAATCAGCGCCCGTGACGTCACTCTGACATCACGGCAGGCCCTGACAGGATGATACCTCTGCTCCGGAGACCTGAGAAAAGGCATCGGAGGGTAAGTATTTGATTCTTTCTTACTTTTCATACATTTGCCTTTATTTAATTTAGATTTCGCAATGTATACTAATACACTGCGAAATCTAATGGAGGCTGTCACAGATGTCACACAAGGGAGGAGGAGGCAGAATTCTTCCCCCCCTCTGTGACATCACCTGCACTTTATGGGGTGAAGAAAGCGCGGTGTGTGAAAGCACCAGAATATTTTGTTGCGCAAAAAGCACGCACAAAAACACGCAACAAAATACGCAAATGTGTGAATGTAGCTTTTTTTCACCTTTAACATTACACTGTTAGCTCAGACAGGGATGATTAGAATAGTACTATGAAGCTGCAGGTACAGACAGTGATAGCTGGGAGGGCATAAACTAGCTGACAGGTTCCTTCTAAATAATTGCCCCCTTTTCAAGGTACAATTACGGCAACTTCACGAGAGCGAGCACGTTTTTGGCACTTTTCCAAGATTGCTTTGTAGATGTTACACAGGGAGATATCGTAGGCAACACAACTAGGATGTTGAAAGCAACTTTCGTTTGCTGTGTATGAGCAACCCAGCGAGTGATCCTTAACAATGTAGTGAATAGGGGAAGTTGCTTTCAACATCGCTATTGCGGTGTCACACAGAGCAATGCTAGCAGATTGCCTGAGCAACATTGCCAGGTTTCAGAACATGTTCTGCAACCTGGCAACTTCGCTCAAGCAACTTATTGCCGTTGAATTGCCCTGTCACACGTACCAACGCACTAGCGATGTTGCTTCAACTTCGCCACGCCCCTGAGTTACGACGATGTTGACGGCAATGTTGCTGCGTGTAACAGTACCTTTAGGGTACCTTTACACGTCGTGATATTGTTCCGATATTGCATACAATTTCACGGGAGCGCGCATGTTTTTGGCACTTGTCCAAGATCGCATAGGAGATGTCACACAGGGAGATATCGGCAGGCAACACAACTATGATCTTGTACGCCCCTTTTTTGCTCTGGGTATGAGCAACCCAGGGAACGAGCATTTAACATTGTAGTGAATAGGAGTAGTTATGCTCCAAATCGTAGTTGCGCCGTCACACAGCACGATCATGCCAGATCGCATATGCAATATCGTATGGTGGAAGGGCTTGCACAATCTTCTTGCAATATCGTAGCTATGATTTTTTCAAGTCACATTGCCCATTTACACGACACAACGCACTAACGATATGAACTGTAATGGCCATACCACGTGACTTTTTGTCGATGTTGCACTGCGATATTGCGACGTGTAAAGGTATCCTTAGAGTTTTTCACATTTTCATTACATTATATGATAGAGTCAATTCTGCCCTTCAAAACTGCAACTTGTCCTGCAAAAAAACAAGTGCTTAACATAATTTTAAAAAGTTATAGTTCTTGGAGGACCAATAGCTAAAAGCACAAATATGGAAAACTTGCCTGTTCATGAAGAGGTCATACAGCTATCGCACCATTGCTTGACTACAGGTCTACGTTTGTAACTAGTTCATAAGTTGTCTGAGCAAGTCAAGAAAATAAGGAATATTGTGACTATAGTTTATGTTTATCGATATCAGTCTGAGGGTACCATTACACGTCGCAATATCGTTCCAATATTGCATACAATTTCACATGGGCGCGCACTTTTTGGCACTTTTCCAAGATCGCATAGGAGATGTTACATGTAGCAATCACACCTGCAACCTCTGACGATCCGGCGTCCCGGAAGTCGGCTGGCAAATCGGGCAGGCGATTTTTCAGATCGTAGTTGTGCCGTCACACAGCACGATCATGCCAGATCGCATATGCAACATTGTACGGTTGAAGAGTATGCACAATCTCCTTGCAATATCGTCCCTGCGATTTATTGCAGTCGCATTGCCCTGTTACATGACACAACGCACGAACGATATCAACTGCAACTACCACACCATGTGACTTTTTGTCAATGTTGCATTGCGATATTGCAACGTGTAACGGTACCCTGATAGACTAGTTCAATAATCCCTTCATGACTTTGGAATTTTTCATTTTTGTTTTTTTGCTCCCCTGCTTCCAAGAGCCATATCTTTTTTATTTTCCCGTCAATATAGACATATGACAGCTTGTTTTTTGCGGGACAAGTTGTACTTTCATATGCAATCATTTACTTTACCATATAGTTTACAGGGAAATTGCAAAAAAATTCTAAGTGCAGTAAAATTGCAAAAAAAGTGCAATTACACATTTATTTAGGGGTATTTTAGTCACCATGTTCACTCTATGGGAAAACCAACTTGACGGGGTGATGTCTCGGGTCGGTACGAGTTCGTAGACATCCAACATGTATACCTTTACTGGTATCTAGGTGGTGAAAAAAAATTCAGAAGTTTGAAAAAAAAAAATTTTACTTTTTGCACCATGTTCTGTGGCCCGTAGCGTGCTCATTTTTCGGGATCTGGGGCTGTGTGATGGTTTATTTGTTGCATCTTGAGCTGACGTTTCTATTGATACAATTTTTGGGTGGATCCACTGTTTTAATCGCCCATTATTGCATTTTATAGCAATGTTGCAGCGACCAAAAAAATGTAATTTTGGCGTTTGGATTTTTTTTCCGTTACGGAGTTTAAGGCTCTCATTAACAGATTTAATGTGTTGATAGATCGGGTCATTCTGAATGCGGCGATACCAAACATGTGTATTTTTTTAATTTTTTTTAATACTTTTATTGTGATTGGGGGAGAGGGGAGGTGATTTGAACTTTTATGTTTTGTTTTTTTACAGGTTTTTAAAAATGTTATTTTCTTATTAATTCTTACTTTTACACTGTCTCTTAGAGAGGCACCCTGCTGCACAGTCCCATCTCTTCGGGGAGATACAGATGAGCTGTATCATCTGTATCATCTGTATCTCTCAGAATCGCGGACCTGTTGTGGTTGACAGCGCCTGCCAACCACAACCCGGAAGTGGTCCATGACAGCATCCGGGGTCTAGCCAGGACCCCGGCCTGTCACGTGAGCATCGGAGATCCTGCAATACTATCGCGGGATCTCCGGTGCAGGAGACAGCGTTCCCCGCCGCGGCACCTTTGGATCCCGCTGTCAGAGATTGACGGCGGGATCCAAAGGGTTAACAGCACCAATCGGATCCCGAATCCGATTGGTGCTGTTAGCCCGACATCTTAGCTGATCACATCAGCTAAGATGTTGGCTGTTTGATGTGAGCTCCGCGCCGGAGCTCACATCAAACACTGGGACACGGCCCATGACGTTGTACAATATCATGGGTCGTGAAGGGGTTAAACAGTTTTTGCTAGAATTTAAAGTAAAACGGATACATCACTTATGAATTAGGTACATATCACACACTTCACCCATGCATTAGATACACAAAACTAACCCATCATTCACACATGAGATACATAACACACGTCATAAGATTCACTCATACATTAGATACACGACACGCACACGCCCCTCTCACATGAGATACAGGACACACAAGTCATAAGATTCACTCATACATTAGATACACGACACGCACACGCCCCTCACACATGAGATACAGGACACACATGTCGCCCTCATTACATTCATGCTGTATAGAAACCATACATATTTCACAGCACAATTACACTAGAAAAGTACTTTCAGCATCTGCCTTTTTTGTTCTTATGACACCATCAGCCCCTCTATGATAATCACAAGGCCCATGGACCAGGTAGGCTCTGTTCATACATTGTGGTAAGGTTTGCCCATTTTTCCCTCTAAGCCCCGCCCCATTGGTGGCTATAAGTGATACTAGTAAAATGTTTCCCTATATGTTTGTAGGAATTTATGAGCAATGTCTGTCCTCTCTGTATCTGAGATGAGGCCCTATATGCTGCTAGTTACAGCCCTAATCCCTTTACACCTCTAATCTTTCCTTTTTACTCCATTGTCCTGTTCACTATTTTATTATCCTTCTTGCCATTCTTCTCTGTTCCCTCCTTTCTCTGCTCCTTTCCATTTTCTCCCTTTCTCCCTCTGTTCCTGGAACAATCCTCTTCTTTTGCTGCTTTTTCCGCTGGCACACCGCTGACCTAGCTTCTGGTGATAGGATGTGTCCAGCAGGGATCCCTCGCTAACCTTCTCCCGACAGTGCTTTCAGGCAAAGTGGCCTATGTTGGCGCTGCCCACCGGGAAATTCCCCGGTAAGGCAGGTCATCAGTCTGGGTGTGTACCCAACCATGTTGGTGATAACATAATATTTGGCAAATGAGTTGATAATGAATACATACAATCAAGTACTATTATAAGTAGTAGTATAAAAAAAGAATTATTGTTTTCCAATTACTTTTTTCTTCAAAAGAAACCAAAAAGGACAAAATGATTTCATATAATGCGCTGTTTGCCTTGGAGCAATCTGTCATTGTATAATGATGTATTTACCGTATTATTTTTATCTGAAAGCATTTTATCGAGTGTGCTTACAGCGGAGCATGGTCTGGGCCTGTCACCTGGCATGCAATTATACACTGAAAGGCAATACATTATTACCCTCTTTATTTGAAGAGGTTTTATTGTGTGCGCTTGCAGCATGATCTTAGCCTGTATAATCTGACTTGTAGTACCGTATGTTCTGTAAATCACATTACTAATACCTCTATTACTATGGAAGCTTCTGCAGTTGTTGCAGAAATATGGATATGTATTCTAATATATGGAGTAAATAATATTGCTTTATTATAATTTATTGTTTCTTCTGACTTTGTTTTCAGCTAAGGGGCTGATAGCATTCCCTTTATCTCATTATTCTGAATATTAGCCCCTTGAAATACTATAGTTAATTAGAATCTATGGATTAAATTCTGTCATTTTGATTTACTTCTCACCAACGCTATTAAGAAGCATAGGGCAACATTACTTACCTGCAACTCAATACTTCTAAAGTTTGTGCACATCTTACAACATTCTCATTAAATATTGAGAATATCTCATGTCTCAGTACCTACTTTACATTTCATTTCCAACTGGATCACTTATTTTTGTGCTATTATGTTTTACAAATTTACCTTAAATTTTAGAAATTAGAATAAAAATCAACTCTTCTTTAACGAGTAACGTGTCATTAGATGCTAACTATTGGGGACATGATGAAATAAGTAGTATTTAATGTCAAGAATAAAATGTTCCGCATGATTTTATCCAACACAAAATGGCAACTTTAAATAGATGATGTTCAGAAGTCTTGCTAAAATTAACCTACATTAAAAACAATTACACTTGCACAGAAAATCCAAAGATTTAGAATTCCCATAAAGAGCTAATCAGACATTTAATTACACTAATATCTTCCCATTTTATTACGTGATTATTTTTATTGTTATTTTACCATTTCCCCATAGCAGACTACAAGCTGCATTAAAGTTTAACTAAAGTGTCATTTTAATAGTACGTTCCATTTTCACGTAGCTTTTTTACGGTAGCAGGCATACAGATATTTATTTTTAGCCATCGCTTCGTTTAAATCGTGTAACAGAATAAAAAACACTATAAAGCACCATGTTTCTGCAACTGAAAAATTGAAAAAAAATAAATAAAAAATATGACAATGTTACCCAGCAAGTCTTAGAGCACAGAAATGACAGGATATCCCTCTGAATAAAATAAAAAGCCACCTAGGTGTGTGATCACAGTCCTGCCAAGGCATGTCGGAGAAGTGTGCTCATGCATACCTGCCTCTATGTTCCCAACAGTCTGCTTCTTCCCGTTTCCTCCCTTTGTTCGCTCATTGTCTTCTCTACGTTTGCTCTTTCTGTCTTCAGGGTGACAGTTTGGCCTTTTACATCCTTCTGTACATCAACATGTAGAATTGCAGACATGAAGAGCCTCGTTTTCTTCTTTCAAGCAGCCTCAGTCGAATCCTATGCTTGTCACCGCTCGACTCTCTGCTCCGCACTGGCTTGTTTTGTCAATAACCATTTATTTGTTGCTGGAAAAGTAGAAGCCATTACATCTGACCTCCCTGTTTCATCAATTATGGATAGATTATTGGATGTGAACATCTGCAGAAGCTCGCTGCTGAACTCACCTCCTGGCTGGGATTAGATAAAGTATTAAACTGTTGTTTATTGTCAGGCCAAAACTCTACTGGGAAGTCAAGGGATTGCGGCTCTCGCAAACCCCTATCAGCAGGCACCTAACAATGTTTAGTATTGCTACCGTTTCCCACTAGGTCTTGGCCATCTATTATTTACACTTATTACTAGTTGTTATGACATAGTTGATAAAAGCTCTTGGCAGGAATCGCATTTTTCGTCTTTGTCACATTTGTCAAAAAGAAAGAAGTAAACCATTCATTTTCTATAGCATTTCTGCTTTGATAGTATATGAAGAGTTTAGCTAAACACATATATCTCAATGTTTCTCCATATACTAGTTAATATCACCCGTCTGCTCTGCACCTTCAGTGGTGAGGTTGGCTTGATAAATTGCTTCAGACACATATATATTTTTTTTATTATAAGAGAGATGGTCAGAAAGCGAATAAATAATACATTGTTCTTCTTGGTATTAGTTTTATTCTGTGATTTCCCATGTATATTCTGTGTCATTTTGTAGGAAAAACACATCATAACATAGCTTTTTCCTTTCCTGGTATTATTATATTTGTTATATGAAACACTTATTTTGTATTTTCAGCATGTCTGAGCTGATATTAAAAGTGCGTATATATACACATAGATGTTTGTATTCATAAATGCAGGTTGATGTTGGGGAAACTCAATGAGAAGGATTCGGACTATTTTATTGTGAAAATGTATCATTCATGACATAAAGCAAGGTTGAATTTTTTTTGTTATTTTGGTTTATTTAGAGAAACATTCCTCAATGTGACTTGTAATCAAAAATTACTTTTGTTCTTCATTTTCCAAGACACTCGGCTTCACTGGGTACTGATATTACACTTCTTATTATTTTTAGAAAATTATCATTTCTTTAATAGATATTTGTGACATCCATTTGTAAGCAGCACTTTGCGAATGCCACATGCTGTCGGGCACTAAACTGTTTGTATATTGTTCCTTATTTTGGTTTGATTCTTTTACTGTTTGTTTCTTTTGCTATGTACTGTATATGCATTCTGTTTATAACCAGCCAAGGAGAGATCCATGCTGAAAATGTACCCAATGGACATCTTCACACTTTCATGTCTTACTGTGTTTCCCCGAAAATAGGGCGCCCCTCGAAAGTAAGGCATGCTTGGGGGGGGGCGCCCTACCTCCTAATATAAGGCACCCCCCGATTATAAGGCGTTCCTTGCGGTGCACTGCGGTGTCCCCCGCTCTCCGGTGGTTCCCCGCTCTCCGGTGGTCCCCCACACTTCGGCGACCCCCCGCTCTCCTGATTCCCCCTGTAGCTGCTGATCTCCGCCCAGGTCAGGAGCCCTGCACCAGCTACAGCGCAGGAACCGTGAGCCAATCACAGCCCAGGAACCGCAAGCCAATCCGCGGCCAGCTGACGTCGTGCACGGCCTATGATTGGCTCGCTGTTCCTGGGCTGTGGTTGTCTCACGGCTCCTGACCTGGGTGGAGATCGGCAGCTACAGCGGGAATCCGGAGAGCGGAGGCCACCGGGGAGCGGGTAGAGCACGGACACCGGAGAGCAGAGGCCACTGGGAGCGGGGAGAGTGCGGACACCAGAGAGCGGGGACCACCGGAGAGCGCGGACCAGTAAAAAACTGTTTTTGTGTATGGGTATGTGTGTGTGTATGGTTATATGTGTGTGTGTATGGGTATGTATGGGTGTGTGGGGTGTGTGGTGTGTATGTGTGTGTGTATGGGTGTGTGGTGTGTGTTGTGTTTGTATGGGAGGCTGCAGTGGGATGTAGGGTATATAAGACACCCCCCGAAAATAAGACATGGTCCATCGTTGGGACCAGAAAAAAATCTAAGACAGTGTCTTATTTTCGGGGAAACATGGTAGATGTCATTGTGAGAAGACATGAGGTTCGGTCATTAAAAATTTCCCATGATCTACTTCTATTTATCACAGGATGCTAAAACCGCACATGGGTAATAATATAAGTCTTTATAAGTTGGGTGCCAATTTTCAACTCTGAACTGATAATGGTCTTTCTTTGACAGGTGCTGAAGTGGTGTGAAGTGTGGAATGGACCCAGGGAAATACAGAGCAGTCATCAAGTTCCTTTACTTGAAAGACCGTACACCAAGGGAGACGTTCAATGAGATGAAAGAGGTTCATGGTGATGATTCTCCATCATATCAACTGGCATCATCATTTCAAATCTAGTTGAACTTGGGTGAAAATGGCTCTAATTCCAGGGTGACTCAATTCCTCTATCGATGAACACACCTTCATGTAGAGGAACTTGATGACTGCTATGTATTCCAGGTGGCCTATTTTCACATGTCACACCACTTCAGCACCTGGAAAAAAAAAGCTGCAAAATTGGCACGTAACCTATAGAGATTTATATAATTGCATATGTGCATGTTCAGCCTCCGGCAATTAATAGAAGTGGGTCAGGGGAAATCTTTAATTAACACCCCTCATATATTGTGGATATCTGTGGAAATCTTACCAACCTTCACAGCCAAGATTTTGAATTTGGTTATCATTTTGACTATTCAGCCCCTAGATTAGGTTTAACGTTTGATTGTGTAACTTAATGGATAATAACCATATTATTTACATCTGGGCATTAATGGCATTTGTTGCTATTAACACATCTCAGAGATGCCATATGCCTTATAGAGATGTCCCATGTGTTTTGATAGACAAGCAGTATGTTATAGATGAGGAGGAGCTATGCAGATTGATAAATAGATTTGTGGGAAAAGATTCATCAGAGTTTATAATTTTTTTTTAATTACAATTCCTACTTATTTAGAACTAAGGAGTCCAGTGGGCTGTCTCACCTACTACTAAGTCCAGGCTGAATGGGTATTTAAATAAATGATTACCAAGCTATACTACATTTTTCCTCACAAAACTTAATATATTTTTGTGATAAATATAAATAATTTCAATACTTTTGCTCTACAACATTGCATGTTTAGTGCGATCGGGCTTACACATGTATTTGACCATTTGACCAAATTCTAAAAAGTTCATGTCCTTGTTTTTTTTGTTAAAACAAAGATAAATTATACTTTATGCACATTCCACCGTTCCAATGTTGAGTATCCGCTGCTGCTCAGAACTCTGTTGCTTGTTGGTGGTGCTGATGTCACATTACAGTGCTGCAGTCAATCACTGAGCTTAGCCTCTTATGCGGTCTACTTAAGCAGAGCCTCTAAG
>JARQOC010000003.1:188007701-188052766 GCA_033576535.1 Allobates femoralis
AATCTACAACAGAATCTGATCCACGTTTTGCTGCATATTTGACTTTTTTTTCCTTTTTCTGTGAAACCATACCTGTATTTACACGCAACATCTACATATACACTCGAAAAATAATGGCCGCATATATTTTGAAATTCGGATTCACCAGAATTAAGAAACATTTCGCAAAAGTTTAATTTGTAGCCAGTCAATTCAGCACAAGTCGCAATACAGCAAATCTCTCAGTTGCCCTGAAAAGACATGGGTAACGCTTTGAGGTCTCCTAGGGCTGTATCCAACCTCTATCAGGCACACAAACATAGCCTTGGATTATTTTTAATTGACGTCACCATTGAAACAGATGGTAACCTGGTAGAAATATACAGTCCAATTAATAACACAGTGTACAAGAAAAATAGTCTAAAAATTATACGTATAAGGCCCCTTTCACATCAGCGTTTTTTTAAATCGCGGCAGATGCGGTGAAAAAAACGCATCTGCCGCGATTACCGCATACCGGCTGCACTTGCGGCAAGCCCCATACAATGTATAGGCGGGCTTGCGGCAGATGCGGCAAGTGCGGTTTTGGCACTTGCGGCAGGTGCAGCCGCGAAAAAAAACGCGGTCAGCCTAAGGCCCCTTTCACATCAGCGGTAAAAACGCAACTGCCGCCATTACCGCATAAAGGCCACACTTGCGGTTCACTTGCGGCAAGCCCCATGTTATGTCTATGGGGCTTGCGGCAGGTGCAGCGAGTGCGGTATAGTTGCGGTTTCGGCACTTGCGGCAGATGCGGCCGCGAAAAAAACACGGTCAGATGCGTTTTTTTCGCGGCCACATCTGCCGCAAGTGCCAAAACCGCACTTGCCGCACCTGCCGCACACTTACCGCAAGCCCCATTGACATTGCATGGGGCTTGCTGCAAGTGAACCGCAAGTGCGGCGTTATGTGGTAATCACAGCAGTTGCAGTTTTTTCACTGCAACTGCCGCGATTAGCGTTTAACGCTGATGTAAAAGGGGCCTTAGTCATGTGATCAGACAGATCATTCTCTAAAGAACAATGATGGCATCACCGTCAAAGGTAACATCATTCTACTGGGACTGATACAAGTAATATGCTAAATATTCCGTGACGCTGTCCACCTTATCCCCCTAATACACTTGTCAAAAGAAGCCAATTTGACCAATTTCATAGTTCTTCGTCTGATTAGCTAGTGTTAGTGGTGATGGTGGCGCTTCTGCTGCTGTTAGTAGCGCCATATGCTTTATCATTGCTTAATCCCTGCATGTTTAGATTTTTGTTTTTTGATTTACGCTAAGTTATTCAGTGCTATTGCCACTTTTTTATATTACATTATGTATAATGCTATAATAATCCTTTCCCAATATTTTAAACCAGAATTCTTCAGATCTTGAAAAAAGGACATAAAAATAAATGCTATGTAAGTACAAGTACAGAAAGCAAAATAATAAAACAGATAAACTGATAAAACAGATGTGTAAAAACAGACAGAAATGTAAACAATTAAAATTTTAATGTCTTTTAAATACATTTTGCATTCACTTAACAAAATTCAAAAGCCTTCCCAAAAATAACACAATAAACACTAGGTAGATACACATTCAAAAAGCAGTATCGGCAACAGGGTGATGTAATGGGGTGGCATGTACAGTTGTTAGATTTGACTGGTAAATATGAAATGCAAAAAAATTGTTTGTGACAGGCATATTTTAAGAGGTAGACAGTGTCCAATGTCGTAATGTGTATTCTTTTGTATTTACAAAAACAATAAGCCCCCATTCGCAAAAAGGAATGTACAAGAAATTAAGAAAATTGTAATAAATATAAAAAACTCAGTACAGTGGCTTGTGACAAGCACACACATTGTCAATGTCTGACACAAATTTTTTTCTATGGCTTGCTCCTGCTTTCTAGTGCATTAAGAATGAAGAAAATTGTGTAATGGTAATCCAAATGCAACAGCTAGTCTATACCACCAATCAATCACACTGAGTATGGCACTGCTGCTGGCATGTCTTCTATCTATCTCTCCCTCTATCAATTGAATCTCTATTTTATTCAAAGACTACTACACTAATCTTCAGTGCTGCAATTGCATAACACATAACTGTATGGAGTATTCTTGTCCTATCTGATTTACTGAGCTTTGATGTTCTCTAGTTATCCTAAGTCACCCAAAATGCCTCAGCTTTTATACAAGCTATGATAATCGCTCCCTATTGCCTGTGCTATTCCATTTGATGTCATAGCTGTAAGACATTATGGAGGGGCCTGGTGATTGCATGTGAGGTAATGTACTGATATGCGTCATGAGTCTTTCTTCTGTTCCACCTCCTGTTTAAAATTCCTTCTTCCTCTGCTACTGTGATGCCCGGATGGAATGTCATATCCAGTCCGGTGTATTGTGGGGGCAGATCATGTGGTACGGGCCAGCTTCAATATGTGCACTGCGCATGCTCCGGAGCCAGGCCATACCTTGTGATCAGCCCCCACAATGCACCGGGCTGGATATGAAGTTCCGGCCGGGCATCACAGTAGCAGAGGAGGCAGTAATTTCAAACAAGAGGTGGAACAGAAGAAAGACTGATGATGCCCAGAGGGGTGTGTGGAGATCAAGTGAGGAAGAAAGGAGCCCTGGAGCTCACCTTTCCAGTCTCTGGATGGAGACTGTATGTAAGTATATAAGTTATTTTTCTCAATCTTTATAGGGCACTTTTAGAGCAGACAGGGATGGTTAGGGATCCGCTAGGAAGGTGCAGGGACAGATAGTGATAGCAGAGGGGGGTAAAACGACCTGACAGGTTCCCTTTAATAAAGAAAAACTGAAATATCACATGGTCATAAGTATTCAGACCCTTTGCTCAGTATTGAGTAGAAGCACCATTTTGAGCTAGAACAGCCATGAGTCTCCTTGGGAATGATGCAACAAGTTTTTTACACCTGGATTTGGGTATCCTCTGCCATTCGTCCTGGCAGATCCTCTCCAGTTCCTTCAGGTTGGATGGTGAAAGTTGATGGACAGCCATTTTCAGGTCTCTCCAGAGATGCCCAATTGAGTTTAGGTCAGGGCTCTGGCTTGGGCAGTCAAGAATGTTATTTAACTGTATGCTTAGGGTCATTGTCTTGTTGGCCAAGTCTGAGGTCTAGAGCACTCGGGAAGAGGTTTTCATCCAGGATGTCTCTGTACTTGGCTGCATTCATGTTTCCTTCAATTACAACCAGTCGTCCTGTCCCTGCAGCTGAAAAACAACCCCATAGCATGATGCTACCAGTACCATGTTTCACTCTTGGGGTTGTATTGGGCAGGTAATCAGCAGTGTCTGGTTTTCTTCATATATACAGCTTAGAATTATCATCAAAAAGTTCTATCTTTGTCTCATGAGACCAGAGAATCGTATTTCTCATAGTCTGTGAGTCCTTCATGTATTTTCTTTTGCAAATTATGCGGGCTTTCATATGTCTTGCACTGAGGAGAGGCTTGTTGGGCCACTCTGCCATGAAGTGGAGGGCTGCAGTGATAGTTGACTTTGTGGAACTTTCTCCCATCTCCCTACTGCATCTCTGGAGCTCAGTCACAGTGATCTTGGGGTTCTCCTTTACCTTCTCACCAAGGCTCTTCTCCCATGATTGCTCAGTTTGGCTGAGCGACCAGGTCTAGGAAGACTTCTGGTGGTCCCAAACTTCTGCCATTTAAGGATTATGGAGGCCACTTGAGTACTGCAGAAATTCTTTTGTAACCTTGGCCAGATAGGTGCCCTGCCACAAGTCTCTCTGAGTTCCTTGGGCAGTTCCTTTGACCTCATGATTCTCATTTGGTCTGATATGAGAGGTCTTATAAAGACAGGTGTATGCCTTTCCAAATCAAGTCCTATCAGTTTAATTAAACACAGCTGGATTCCAATGAAGGAGTAGAACCATCTCAAGGAGAATCACAAGGAAATAGATAGCATGTGACTTAAATATGGGTGTCTGAACAAACGGTCTGAATACTTATGACCATGTGATATTTCAGTTTTTCTTTTTTTAACATATTTGCACAAATATCTACATTTCAGTTTTTTTTCTGTCAAAATGGGGTGCAGAGTACATTAATGAGAAAAAAATGAACTTTTTGAATTCACCAAATGGCTGCAATGAAACAAAGATTAAAAAAACTTAAAGGGGTCTGAATACTTTCCGTGCTGACTGTTTATATATAACCTAAAAATGCAAAAAAAGTAGGCAGCACTCTCAAATAAAGTTCATACTTCAACTTCCTGTGTATGGCACATTAGTATATGGGAGGGGGAAACATTTCCAGATGGGTGGTGACCATGGTGCCATTTTAAATTTGGCCATGTTGGATCCAACTTTATTTTTTTCAATGGGAAGAGGGTCATGTGACCCATCAAACTTATTGAGTATTTCATAAGTAAAACAATGGTGTGCTTGGTTTTAACGTAACTTTATTCTTTCATGAGTTATTTACAAGTTTATGACCACTTATGAAATGGGTTTAAAGAGAGAGCTGCCCATTGTGTTGAATTGTCAATGCAACCCTCTTCTCCCACTCATGACACACTGATAGCAACACCGCCAAAGAGATGCTAGCACAGGCTTCCAGTATCCATTGTTTCAGATGCTGCACAGCTCGTATCTTCAAAGCAAAGCCTTCAGATGAGTGAACTTTTTTGTGAATGGTAAAGTTAACAAACAAAACCACTGCTATTGGTATGACACTAACCCACAGTGGATAGATCCCTCTAAAGGCACAGTTACATGGCATGACATTGAAACGATGTTGGCTACGATCTCGGGGGCGAGCGGTTGTTTTTGACATCATTTCAACATCGCTGGTGAGATGTCACACGTCTAGATATCGTGGACAACTCACAAACGATGTTGCGAGCAGGTATTGTTCACCAACCCCACGAACAATCCCTGCTCATTGCTGTGAATGGGCGAAGTCATCCATGACATCGTTATCGCGGTGTCACACAGAACTATACAGCAACATCTTGGTAAACCTGTCAACTCCGAGCCAACATTTTATCATTATAACTTGCCAGAGTCACACGCCACGAGGTCGCTATTGACGTTGCTGGTACGCCTCCAAACCCGTGACATATCAATGATGTTGTTAACGATGTTGTGCCGTGTAACTGGGCCTTAAGACTGTTGGAACACAAAAATTGATTGTATGGTGTGGTATATGGCGTACAAAGATAGTGGGGCAATTCTTCTTTCATGGAAACTTCAATGACACTGGATATCTGAAATTGCTACATGATTCAGATATCCAGTGGCACATGTCTGGAGCTCCATTGCTCTGTTGCCGCATCTGTTTTTTTAAAAAAAGACAGAATTCTGCCGCAGATGTGAAAGTACCTTTATTCTCCAGATAAGTACAAGTACATAGATACTAAACATGTAAAACTTTTTCTATTATTTAAATAATAAAAAAATAATTCAGAAATCGGTAAATAAAAAAAATGTCACTTGTGTTACCATTTTCCTTGACACATAACATTTTCATTTTTTGGGATCTGAGACTGTGCTATGACTTAACTTTTGCATCCTGCATTTTATTGCAATGTTGCGCCGACCGAAAAAAGAATAGATCTGCATCCTTTTTTTCTCGTTACACCATTTACTGATCTGAATAATTTACTTTATGTTTTGATAAACTAGCCATTTTTGAATGAAGAGATAGCAAGTATGTGTATTTTAAGAATTGTTTTATTTTTAATGGGATAAAAAGGGTGACTTGATTTATTTTTTTCATATTGTTATCAAATGTTTTTTTTTACTGTTAATTTTACTGTTGGAACACAAAAATTGATGGTATTGTGTGGTATATGGGGTACAAAGATAGTGGGCCATTCTTCATCAATGGAGACCTCAATGCCACTGGATATCTGAATCATGTAGCAATTTCAGATATCACTCTGCCCTGAAGGCCAGCATCCCGGAGTTGCCTCTTAACTGTAGACATTGACACTGGCGTTTTGCGGGTACTATATAATGAAGCTGCCAGTTGAGGAGCTGTGTGGTGTCAATTTCTCAAACTAAAGACTCTAATGTACTTGTCTTGTTGCTCAGTTGTGCAGCGGGCCTTCCACTTCTCTTTCTACTCTGGTTATAGCCTGTTTGTGCTCTCCTCTAAAGGGAGTAGTACACACCATTGTAGGAAATCTTCAGTTTCTTGGCAACTTCTCACATGGAATAGCCTTCATTTCTAAGAACAAGAATAGACTGTCGAGTTTCACATGAAAGTTCTCTTTTTCTGGCCAATTTGAGAGTTTCATAGAACAAACTAATGTAATGCTCCAGATTCTCAACTATCTCAAAGGAAGGTCAATTTTATAGCTTCTCTAATCAGCCAAACCGTTTTCAGCTGTGCTAACATACTTGTACAAGGGTTTTGTAGGGTTTCCCACACATCCATTAGCTTTCTTACACAGTTAGCAAACACAATGTACCATTAAAACACATTGTTGGAAATGGGCCTCTATACACCTACTGTATGTAGATATTGCATTAAAAACCAAACATTTGCAGCTAGAATAGTCTTTTCCACATTAACGATATATAGAATGTTATTAATAAAAATACAAATCTGACGAAGCTGCCTTTTGGCAGTGAAACGTGCATTGAGGTTCGGCGGGGTCACTGTCACCAGGTCTGCAACAGATCATCATGTTACAAGGTAATTGATGCGACTAGTTTTGCCTCTAGCCAGATATCGACGGGTGGTTGTGCATAAACTGCAGTATACTTACATTATATGGGTATTTGACTATGCCTCAATATGGGGCCTGCAGCGGGATGAATTTGTTATGACCAGTGCAGTCATCCTTACCATTTTGTGGTTATCTCTATTGTCCTTCCTTGTGGTTCGTCACGGTCTTGTTTCCCTTTGGTTCACCAGGGTGATTATACTGTATAGCTTATGTATATTATCTTCAATAAAATATCATTAAGCATTGGATCTTTGTGCAGCGACTCTTCTTCCTTTACACATGGGGGATAGTCCCTGCTTTTTAGGTTTATATAAATATATAGACGGTATTTCTAATTCATTTAATGTCAGCTTCATTGAAAAAAATGTGCTTTGCTTTCAAAAATAAAGAAATTTCTAAATGGTAGTAGTGTACATATACATAATATATAAAGTTGAGTGTTTTTGTATATGTATGTATGTATATATCATACATATATACTTAGCTCTTCCCACTTCATAGCTCTGCTCATCTATATATACATGCCTCATCCACTTAGCTCCACCCCTCAACATAGCCCTGCCCACCTCATAGTCACACCTCCACATAGCCCTGCCCACTTCATAGCTCCACATAAACATGTTCCGCCAACATACTTCCGCCCCTTCAGATAAGCACACCTACCTAAGCCACACATCCACATAGTCACACCCACTTCATAGTTCTGCCCCTCCACATGGCCATGTCTCTCCACATAGCTATGCCCACTTTATAGCTCCACCCCTCCAGTTAGCACCGCCCCTTTATGGATGGCACCACCGCTTTATGTATAGTCAGTTTTAGGCCCCATTCACATCAGCGTTTTTTGAAAAATGCAGCAGTTGCGGTAAAAAAACGCATCTGCTGCATTTTCCGCCTAATGGCCGCACTTGCGGCACTCCTGCGGCAAGCCCAACGCATTGTCTATGGGACTTGCGGTAAGTGTGTGGCAGGTGCGGCAAGTGCTGTTTCGGCAGTTGCGACCGTGAAAAATACGCGGTCAGCGGCATTTTATTTTTCGCGGCCGCAACTGCCGCAACTACCGGGACCACACTTGCCGCACCTGCCGCACACTTACCGCAAGCCCCATAGAAAATGCAAGTTCGGCCGTTAGGCAGAAAATGCGGCAGATGCAGTTTTTATACCGCAACTGCCGCATTTTAAAAAAAACGCTGATGTGAAAGGGGCCTAACAGACACTAATGCCCCATCACTGCTCTTACAGTAAAAAATCCATGTCTGTGATTATGATTAAACCTTCCTTCCTCCAGACGTAGAGGATGCCCCCTTGTCCCTGTCTCAGGCCTAAGAGTAAAAAGATCATTAAAAAGGTATCTGTACTTTCCCCTCATATATTTATACATTATTATAAGATCACCCCTAAGCCTTTGTTTTTCCAAACTAAATAACCCCAAGTTTAATAACCTGTCTTGGTATTGCAGACCCCTCAGTCCTCTAATAACCTTGGTTGCTCTTCCCTGCACCCACTCTATTTCAGCTATGTCTTTCTTATACACCAGAGACCAGAATTGTACACAGTATATAAGTGTGATCGCACTAGTAACCTGAATAGAGGTAAAATCATGTTCTCCTCATGAGCATCTATGCCTCTTTTAATGCATCTCATTATTTTATTTGCCTTTGCAGCAGCTGCCTGACACTGGCCACTAAATGTGAGTTTATCATCTACACATACACCCAGGTCTTTTTCAGTGGTAGTTTTGCCCAGTGTTTTACAATTAAGCACATAATTAAACTTTTTTTTTCCTCTGTATGCCCTCTACAAGGTCATTAATAAATATGTTAAAAGGAAGCAGGCCCAATACTGACTCCTGTGGTACCATACTGTTAAATGTGACCCATTCTGAGTGTGTTCCATTAATAACCACCCTTTGTTTCCTATCACTGAGCCAGTTCTTAACCCACTTACAAATATTTTCCCCTATCCCCATTACTCTCATTTTATGTATCAACCTTTTGTGTGGCACCGTATCAAAAGCTTTTGAAAAGTCCATATACACCACGTCCACTGCATTTCTTTGGTCCAGTCCAGAACTTACCTCTTCATAGAAGCTTATCAGATTAGTTTGACAGGAACTGTCCCTCATAAACCCATGTTGATATTGGGTCATGAGGTTATTCTTCTTCAGATACTCCAGTATAGCATCTCTTAGAAAACCCTCTAGGATTTTACCCACAGTAGAGGTTAAGCTTACTGACCTATAATTTCCAAGTTCAGTTTTTGTCTCCTTTTTGAATATTGGCACCACATTTGCTATACGCCAGTCCTGTGGTACAGACCCTGTTATTATGGAATCTTTAAAGATTAAAAATAATGGTTTATCTATGACGGTACTTAATTCCTGCAGTACGGTGGGTCCGGGCCTGGGGATTTGTCACCTTTAGTGATTTTTAGACGGTGCTGTACTTCCTGTTGGGTTAAGCAGGTTACATTTAATGGAGAGTTTTTGTTATCACTGATCATGTTGTCTGTCATGAGATATTCTTGTGAAAATACTGTTGCAAAAAGGTCATTTAGCATATTGGCTTTTTCCTGATCCTCATCCACCATTTCACCCAGATAATTTTTAAAGGGGCCAACACAATCATTTTTTAGTTACTTACTATTTATGTAGTTAAAGAATATTTTGGGATTTTTTTTACTTTTTCTGGCAATGAGTCTCTCTGTCTCAATCTTTGCTGCCTTGATTTGCTTTTTACAGATGTTATTTAATTTTCTGTATTTATTTAATGCTTCATAACTACCTTCTTGCTTTAATTCCCTAAATGCTTTATATTTGTCACTTATTGTGCCCCTTACAGCCTTATTTAACCATAGTGGTTTCCTCCTATTTCTAGCATGTTTATTCCCATAGAGTATATATTGTGCACAGGTCCTATTCAGGATACTAATAAACGTCTCCCATTTGCTTTGTGTACTTTTTTTTTTGGTAAATCAGATTTTATTGATAAGAATAATCAATGTCAACAGTGAGATAAAAACACAGAAACACAATATTTCTTTTGATCTGCTCCTAGATCACAATGTAACTGTAAACAGACAATAGAATTGAGCAGAATAGGTAAAGTGGGTAAAGTCTAACAGACCCACAAGCTATTTGTATAACAAAAACGGGGTTAGTACCCTTAATTACTCTAAAGAAAAGAACAGAAAGAGAGAAGAAAAAAGATAGAAGAAGTATAGGACGTAAAGAGCGGACGAAGTAGACAGACCCTGCATAACCTAGGATGTATGAGAGTGAATTATCCTCTGAATATGTTTTAAAATTTGCTTACATGTTCTCGCCAGCCCCTGAGAGCCACAACCGCAACTCTGCAGTCTCCCAATACAGTATCCAAGGGGACCAAATTTTACAGTGTCTGTCAATGGATTGGGGATCAAACATCGAGAAGTTGATTAATTCTTCTAATCTACATACTTTATTCAGCTCCTCTATCAAGTCCAGACGCGAGGGACATACTGTTTGCTTCCAATGAGTTGAGATTAGGTGTCTCGCAGCAGTTAGAAAATGTCTCGATAAACCTTTCTTGAATTTGGATAAAGACATATTTGAACAGTTCAGCAAAGCCAATTCCAGCGTTAGTGTCATACACTCAGATGTGACTTTCTGATAAAGATCCGCTAACCCGGCCCAGAACACATTAATGAGAGGACAGCTCCACCAGATATGGATATAGGAACCCACTCCCCCACATCCCCTCCAACACAATGATGACGATTCTGGGTAGATTCTATTTAGGTCCGCCGGACATCTGTACCACCTCGCCACCACCCTGTAATTTCTATCCTGAGCATCAGCCGAGACAGAAGCTTTGTTGGAGAAGGTATATATGTTCTCCCACTCGTGTGGGGAAAGAGCTCTCTCCAGGTCTGACTCCCACCTGCGCACAAAAGGAAGGTCCCGTGATGCGCTCTCTATTTCAGTGCCACGAAACCAGTTATATAGGACTGAAACCGCATGCTCCAGAGGTTCGCCTCCCCTGCATCTCTGCTCAAACACAGTTAAAGGACAAAATACTGAGTCCTGTTTAAGCGATTTTATATAACTCACTAATCTGGCATGTAGCAACCAGGAATCAGCTGGCGGTTCCTCACCTGGGTACAGGGCAGGTAGGGCTTTAACACCAACAGGTGACACATAATTTGATATTGTCGGGTATTGACTTTTCGGAATGTTCAGAAAAAGAGTCCTACCCTCCTACACAGGAAAGTGAGAATTCCCATAAATGGGCGTCATAGGGCCCGGCCAGGACGTTAGATGTAGGTGTGGATTACGACTATGAAGGAAAAAATGCAATTGGGAGGTGATGAACGGGGTACCCCTAGGCGTAGTCAAACCCTCCCACCACACCAGGGCGTGAGGAGGGCTAACCAAGAACAGAGTCTCAGCCTCCACCCACCGCTTCTTATCTGTTTGCCTGAACAGGTCCAAAATACATCCCCCCATGGTGGCTGAGTGATAAGTTGGAAAATCTGGTAACCCAAGCCCCCCCTTTTTATTGGTCTACATAGAGTGCGGAAAGAGATCCTTGGCCGTTTATGAGACCATATAAAGTTCAGTATTTTAGATTTTAATCTTGAAAAGTAGGCCGCCGGAAGCCTAAGGGGGATCGTTTGGAAATAGTAAAGAATACGTGGGAGGAGGTTCATCCCCACCGCGTGAATTCTTCCTAGCCATGAAAGAGGCAATTTTTTCGACTTAACTAGGTCTGTCTCTAAGCGAGACATCATTGGGAAGAAATTAATTTTATAAAGTTCTGCAGGATCACGTGTTAATGTGATGCCCAGGTAAGGTAGAGACTCTCCTGACCACTTGAATGAGAAATCCTCCTTCAAAAGTTGGGATACCAGATGAGGGAGCGATACGTTTAACATCTGTGACTTGGACATGTTGATTTTTAGGTTGCTTAAGAGGCCGTATATACCTAGTTCCGACATAATGTTTGGGATGCTGATCAGGGGGTTGGTGATATATAGGAGGAGATCATCAGCAAAGAGAGCTACTTTGTGCTCTCTCGCTCCCCCCCACTCCCTGTATAGAGGGGTTGCCCCTCAGCGAGGAGGCCAACGACTCCATACAGATTATGTATAGAAAGGGAGACAGAGGACAACCCTGTCTAGTACCATTCTTAATTGTAAAAGGTTCAGACAGGGAGCCATTTACTTGGATACGTGCTGTAGGGTTGGTATAAAGAGCATTGATACAGTGGAGAGTGGGTTCTGTTAGTCCCAGATATCGTAGAGACTCCATCATGAACACCCAGTGTACCCTGTCGAACGCCTTCTCTGCGTCTAATGACAGGATACACATGGGTAATCCACGTCTCCTGGCTCCATCTATTAGAGTGATGAATCTGATGGTGTTGTCCCTCGCCTCCCGCCCAGGGACAAAACCCACCTGATCAGCATTAATCAAGTCTGGGAGATAAATTTTAAGTCTATTCGCTAGCAATTTAGAATAAACCTTGATGTCTATATTGATTAGGGATATAGGACGGTAATTCCCATAAAGAGAGGCATCTTTATCTGGCTTTGGGATTACAACAACATGCGCCATCAGTGCCTGCGGAGGAAAGAATTCACCGCCAGCCACGACTTCTGAAAACCTCTTATAAAAGCTGACGGAAAATCCATCAGGACCTGGGCATTTACCCACTTTCAAGGATTTGATACAATCCATCAATCGAGAACTGTCTGGCCAACGCATCTATAGCGGACTGCGGCATAGTAGGCATCCCACATCCTCTTAGATGCGAGACCATTTTATCTTTCAGAAGAGGTAGCGGCATGTCCTTGTAAGGTCCTTTCAGATTATATAAATCAGAATAAAACTGAAGGAAGCCTGCCAGGATGTCTCTCGTTCTGTGAACCACCCTCCCTGCAGAGTCTCTCATGTGTAGTATCGTAGACCTGTTCTCTCTACGATTAAGAGCTCTAGCCAACAGCTTACCCCTTTTGTTACCTAAGTAGTAAAAACGGGAGCTGAGTCTATTCTGGAATAACCGGTCCTTTACGTCTAATATGTTTAAGAGTTTATGTCTGGCAGTGGAGAGGGAAGAGAGTGTCTCTGGGGAAGAATCTATCTTATGCTGGGCCTCAAGGGTGGAGATCAATTTCAACAAATGATTTATTTCAGTGGCTCTAGATTTTTTAAGCCGTGAACCATGAGAGATGAAGAGCCCTCTGAGGACGCACTTGAGAGCCTCCCATTTTAACGGTTTAGGGGTAGGGTCCGTCTCATGAACCTCGTAAAAGTCAGAAATGGCCTTTTCAATATCTGCGACACACGTGGGGTCACGTAATAGATTCTCATTTAGGCGCCAGGAATATTCCCGAGGTGTGTCCGCACAAAGACCCAAAGAGAGGTATACTGGAGCATGGTCAGGTGGGAGTCTAAAAGAGAATGTGATATATAGAATCTGTCAATTCTAGAATAGTTGGAATGAACTGACGAGAAGTATGTATAATCTCGAACCTCTGGGTTCAGTGTACGCCAGGCATCTACCAGTGAGAGTCCCTCCCATTGCTTCCCCAGGTGGCGGAGAGATGGCACAGGCCGGCTGGACTTACCCGTGGATACATCTAGAAAAGGGTCAGCTGGATAGTTGAAATCACCACCCAAGATGATCCGGGCCGAGTCAGCGAAGTCACGTAAAGCCGATTTGAATCCCGCACCGAACTGTCGTATCCCCCTATTTGGAAAGTAAACATTTGCAATGACATAAGTACGATTTGATATTGATACCAATGAGGAATATAAAACGACCCAATGGATTTATTTTTTGTTTCAATATAGAGGGAATAAATGACTTGTGAAATCCAATGGACACACCCTTTGATTTTGACTCAGGGTTGATGCTGTGGAACCACAGGGGATAAAGGGGTGATTCGCATTTAGGCACCGACTCAGAGCGGAAGTGCGTTTCCTGAAGCATCAGGACGTGTACCCGTCTTTTGTGAGCTGAATACAAGACCTGACGCCTCTTTTGTGGGACATTCAGCCCCCTCATATTGAATGAGCAAAATGTTAAATCAGCCATAATCATCAACTACCACAACTCTTGGTACCAAAGCAAGGTCCACTACGTCCATAAAAAAGAAAATAGGTAGGAAAAGATGTAGAAAAGGAAAGAGAAGAGTTAGAGTAAGAGTAAAAGTTAGGTGCATATTATAGACCAACTGTATTACAAAAAACAAGAAACTCGTCTTGTGCAATTTAAGACAGAACATCAACTGTCTTGCACACATGGGGGATTTCGGGAGCCAAAGAGGTGGCCGCTCCTGCTTCCCGCTACATCCCAAAACATATTTAACTAGTTAACTAATGTTCATCACCGCCGACTTTTGGCATTCAGGTCAACTGGACAAGGAAGGGTGGGGGGAGGGTAAGGGAAAAGAGGGGATAAGGGAAGGATGAAGGCAAAGGGAGAGGGGATGGAGGGGAGGGGAGGGGAGGGAAGGAGGAAGGAAGAAAAGGGTGGTCTACAGGGAAGGAAAGGTTAGGGGGGGGAAACAGGTATGGTTGGAAGAACAAGGATGAGGAGTCAAATTAAGGACCCAGGCCACAGTAATTCAAATCAACGTAGAGAAAAAGCCAAGGACTTTCAGGAGTTCGGGTTCGCCTGATTCCGGGGTCTTCGCCTATCTTGCCATCTGGGTGGAGGTGCGGGCAGATGATGGGACGGAGGCCAGTCCGGCAGTTCAATCGGAGGGAGGTCAAATGCATTCAGAAAAGCAGGAAGGTCACCAATTCTGCGGAACGAGGCTGATTTCCCATCTCTGTGGGCTAGTAATTGAAAGGGAAAGCCCCATCTGTATACAATGCCGTTAGCCTTGAGAAGGGTCAAAAGAGGTCTCAGACCCCTTCTTTGTTGCAAAGTGCGTCGCGCCAGATCCGGGAACAAAGTGACCTCAGTGTCCAGGAACTGAATGGGTCCCTGCTGCCTAGCCTCCTGCATAATAGCGTCTTTGGTGGTAAAATAGTGCAGGCGGCAGATTACATCTCGTGGCCTGGAATCAGCAGATGGCTTAGGAGCCAGGGCTCTATGAACTCTGTCCATGACGATCTCTGAATCTATGGGATCCCCCAGAATGGTGTTAAATAACTGCTGCACTTTTGATTTTAGGTCTATAGGAGAGATGGATTCAGGGAGGCCTCTGATGCGTACATTGTTTCTCCTGTTCCTGTTCTCTATGTCTTCTTGACCATAAAGAATGTTCTCAATCATAGTGGTATGCATCTCTAATAGCTCTCTGTGTGCCTGCAATTCAGATAATGCACCCTCCTGCACAGCCTCCACATCCTCTATACGTGCAGTAAATTCAGTTTTGAGGGTCTGCAGCTCTCTCCTATATGAGCCCTCCAGCCTACTAGCCAGCCTGTCCAAGTCCCTCTTTGTAGGGAGAAGTTTTAGAAGTTTACTTAGCTCAGTGGGGGGAAGATTCACATCTGGGCTGAGTCCTCATCAGAGTCCTGTTGCAGAGGAGTGAAGCGGCTGCCTCGGTCACTGGTTTCCCGTGCTCCATTTCCTCTGTGCTGGGAGGGCGCTGCCATCTTAGCTCCGCTGTGTGTGTGGCTGGAGGAGCTGGAGGAGCGGAGATCTAAATTACCGCTATTGCTGGGGAGATCGGTGCCGGAGGCTCCCTGTGTCTTCCTTGCTTTGCCCATATGAGTGGAGCCGGCGGTGAGGAGGTAAAAGTGGCGGTTTATGGGGAGTCAGGAGCGGAGCGGCTCAGACGCACGTCCTATTTCCTCATCAGCTGGCCACGCCCCCCACTTTGTGTACTTTTATGTCTCAGGACATATACAAGAAGTTTTGGTGTTTACCTTGATTCCACTGTATGCCTACTTTTGGGCCACCCTTTATGTTAAAGGGGGACAAAAGTCTGCACATAATGCTTTGATCATTTACTGAACTACCTACAATTGCTCCAGCCCGTGTACTTATTATGATGTAATAGGAGCATCACTATTTTCCAGCCTTGAAAAACAACAATAATTAAAAATCTAAATGCATCTAAAGGCTATTTATTTTTCCCAATAAAAGAAGTACATTTGTCGTGTACAAAGGGGAGGCTTTGACAAATAACCTCTTCAGATTTTGTTTTATATCTCATTGCAAATCATGTTCAGTGCTTAACCACAAGGCAGCAGACCATTAATTCAAATGACAGCCGTGTTCTAGAGTCCACCCAGGCAACTAATTGCAAAAGTATCTCAAAATTGATATATACTGCAACATTTCTATACACAGTGGCATAACCACCACACTGGTATAAATGAAGAGAAAAAGAACTACTGTACGGTTTGTCAATGTTGTACACTTTTCTTCAAGAAAACATACTACTATTTTGAATTGCTACCCTGGGACATACAAGAACACGCTTTAAAAAGTTTCAACTTCTGTAGTTTTTATCAACTAGGAGCTCAAAGAGTTGTTTCTCAACCCATGACTAATAGGTTATAATTATTACTGTATATATAAAAGGCTATTGGTTAATCAAGTAATTGTCTTAAAGTTCAAAATAAGTTAAAAAACATTTCTAACACATGACACATGGCATTTGTCATGTTCTGGAACTGCTACCATACCTTTCTGAAGAGAGAATTATCTGGTAAAGCCAGCCATAGCTTAATCCTAAACTGAAAAATCCACCAGGATTAGGGTAATATGTGCTGTTTTGTGCCTCAGGCTAAATGGAGGTGGTATGTCAACAACCCTCCAGCTAAAGTAGACTCCATAGACAAGGAATAATAATTACACAATAGAAATCATTGCTTAAAATGTTTACATGTGAGACATTACTACTACACTATGGATATAGTGAATGGAATATTATAATAAAATATATGTTCAGACATGACAATTGTTAAAATGTATTTGGAATAATCATAATTTTCATTATATAAACATAACCTTATCAGGCTTTTTGTCACCAAATTACAAGCCTAGAACTGGAATTGTACAAGACAGGCATAGGATCAAATCAAGACAATTTCTGGTCTTTGTTAGAGCTGTTTGAAACTCAGCATGAACGGTTTTGGCCAGAGAATACTACTGCATCATTAAATCTGATTATTGTAGTTATGTCTGTATTACTAAAACTAAAATTACTAAAACATTGACTTACAAACAGCATAGATAAAAATTTCCAATTGCAACTGAAAACTCTTGACAGCCTATGAAAACTTAGCATTTGTGGAGAAAAAAATAAATTTACCCGCAGAAAATCACCATAAAATCTTCTAATGGAGACAAGAAAAAGCAAAGAAGGGATAGGTATAACATATACAGTATGTATCGGTCCTTTGCCAACCTACATAACTGTTAATTAGGTTCACATCACTTTTAATCCCTATGCCAGTACCTCTGAAGCCCTGGAGAATGGGATCCGGTGTATGCGCCAATGACTATTATAATGCAAACTGAGTCACTGCATTATCTGTCAGGCATAATGTTCACTTATATCTGATAACAAAACACAGTTGACTTTCTTGGTGGCCATCTTAAATAGGCAGATATGGCAGAAATTTGATGTCCAGCAGTGCATTCAGTAATGCCCAAAGGAGTCACTGATGTGATGAATACGACCTTAAAGAGTAGAAAACTTGTTCCAATAGATGGAATTTATTCATTCAGTCTTAAGTAGTGGACAACCCCTTCTAAATGGACTTGTTTCCACCCATTGAAATAATAAATCCTGTACTCACCTCTAGTAATGTCGCTGTTCCAGCGCAATTGGGGATCGCAGTTCAGTGACATCACATCGTCCAATACACTTATATTGAGCAAGGCCGCGCCCACTAGTTGGTTCTGGTTGGGAACATGCATATTGCATAATTGCATTGCTCTCCATCTTAAAAACAGCAAATCCTTGCAATGTCCAGATTGAGTACTGGGAGGACTAATGAGTCTGCAATCATATCAAGTGACTGTAGAATTCTCATTTTAAACCGGACAACCTCTTTTGGCAAAAATATATATTTTTACTGTTTTTAAAAAGTCTGAACTTTTCTTTTAAAAAGTTTGGTTAGAGTCACCATTTACTGAGGTTTGAATGTCTATTAATATATTAATAGAATGAATAACATTGGAATTTCACAATACAGTGCTATAAAAAATGTGCTAACATTGTTATTTTGGAAAGTATAAATATGTATTAAACTAGACAAGTCAGAAGAAATGACTATTTGACAGAAGTTGTTAACTTCAAGGAGTTGTGTATCTTAAATTTACCTGAGGCACAGCTGGCAGGTGGGTGTCAACGATCTTCCTAATACCTAGGTCCGAGGTGTCTCCCCCACATTTTACTGCCACCCCCCTGGATTGGGATTAGGCCATTCTCTGAGGCAGCTGTCAAGCTGAGAGGCGGTGCAGAGAAAGTGCAGCACGCTGGCTTTCAGCAATCAGTTGTGTAATTGAAGCCTTGATCGATGGGACTTCTGGGTCAGGTCCATGTCAGTAGCATGATCAGGTCATTGGAATGTGGATGTAAGTATGCAAATTGCATACTTGCATTCACATGACCATTTACTCTTGTCGCTGTTTTAGGAGATTTAGGAGAATCCGAAAAGTGTGCAGTGTACGCGCTGTGAGAATTCAGAATTCTGTAGTCACCTAGAGTGACTGCTGACTTTCATCACAAACCTGGACAAGCCCTACAATTATAAAATGGAGCATTTAACATGCCCAATTCTAACAGTGTGTAATATACTCACTGTCAGGATTCAGCTCCTCTTGCTGGTTACAGTAGTCATCACATAACAACTCCACTCACAAGCGATCTTAATACATATGGTCATGTGACCAGTAGCTTTTCTTTCTGCTTCTCTCCAAAATGCCAGGCTGTAGTTTTCCACTGAACATTGAAATAAAAAGGAATAACAGCTCATTGACATTTGACTGTAAGTGTGCCAATCACATTTGAATGAGCTGTCATATGACGACTACTCAAACTGCATGTGGCAGGCGGGACACCAAACTGAATTCTTGCCCCGGGTGCTGGAAAACCTAGATCAACCTCTGGCTAATGCTTTTTATTTTAGGTGATATATTCTTAAAGCGTTTCTTCCTGTAATCCAGAATCAGACTGACCGCCATGCATTTGTGTTTATGTGAGAAAATGTAAATTAATACATTTCAAGACAGGACTTCACATTAACTTGGCATTGTATAAATAAGTAATAAGTAGATGTAGGAAGGTTCACAGCAGCAGAATATGAGTGTCTGATCTTACGGTAGACTGTGCCCTGTCAACTCAAGTGACTGTATAAGTAAAAGAAGTGGTGAAGGTTTATGCATCAACACAGGAGGTCACAAGCTAGGAAAAGTCATAGAAATGACTGAATTATATCCTAAAGTTGCCCAAAAGGACCAATCTATAATATATCCAGTATTTGAGTTGCTAGTTTTCGAAAAACTTTGATAAACACATTTTTATTTTTCGTCCATGTATTATGTAACATTCACAGACACATGAATGAGTTAAGTTTTCAACTGTATTGTGTTCTTCTATCATGAATAAAGGTATTACTTTTTTCTTATCTTAAAGATCAAGTACATTGCTTGTAGCACTAACATATACATGAAAACTAAGACATTCTGAATTTGCTCTTTTGTATTTTGTTTATTCAAATCTAGATACAGAAGCATAGTGAGCTGTTTGTAATTCATTGCGTCAAAGTTTTATTCTATCCAAGACATCCTGCTGTTTTAGAGCCTTTTATTGTTTCTTTATACATTTCTTCAGTTAGCCTAATCCAGCAGTTTTACTCTTCGAGTTGCTGAAATGAAATTAGAATAACAAAGGCAAGAAAAACAACTTCAGACCATGAGAGAATCTCTAGAATTTACCTAATTTGTAACTGTGTATTTTCCTGTTAAATACAGAATAACTACAGTAAAAAAAAATGTCGCTCGAGCATTGGATAATGATTAGGATAGACAGATATTTGGGGACTATTAGATCTTTGAATTACCCTATTAGAACTTCTGGCCTTATAACACACCAATCAGACTTCTGAAGCCTTCTGTGTTAGAGTAGTTTTACACTCTTCACCCCAGGCGATATTCCATTTTCCGTTTTTCATTTTTCCCTCCCCTTCTTCCAAGAGCCATAACATTTTTATTTTTACATCAATATAGACAAATAAGAGCTTGTTTTTTGTGGGGTAAGATGTAAATTTGAATGACATGATTTATTTTACCAAATAGTGCACTTGAAATGGGAAGAAAAAGTGCAAGTATGCGTTTGTTTGTTTTATTCACCATGTTCACTATATGGTAAAACTGATATGTCAATGTGATGCCTTGGGTCAATACGAGTTCGTAGATACTAAACATGTATATTTTTACTGTTTTCTAAGTGGTGAAGAAAAATGTAGAAGTTTTTAAAGAAAAGAAATTGTACTTTTGGCTTGACCAGTCCAGAACCTTGAAATGTTTTTTATGGAGCCACATTTTAGTTGACCTGGCTGTGTGTATCAGGTTATTATTATGCTGGAAGACCAAACCAAGGCCCATCTCCTTTGCTCTTACTGAGTGAAGGAGATTGTTGGCCAAAATCTCACAATTCATGACCCCATCCATCCTCTCTTAAATATGGTACGTGATCGGCCCGGCTCCGCACATGCGCAATGCGCTTATTGAAGCCAGGCCGATCACGTGATCAAGCCCATAATGCACTAGGGCTGATCACGTGACCGGCCCCATAATGCACCACGCCGGATGTGACGTCCGGCCGGTGCATAGAACTACAAAGAGGGCGGGAGATTCCAAAGACATGGGGCAGAGAGGACACAGAATAATGCCGCCCAGCGGGGCGTGCATTGCAACATGGAGGTGTGCTGATGGAAACGTGGGCACGCCTACCCAGTCCCCCAACGTCGGGGACTGCAGTAAGTTTATACTTCTTTTATAAGAAAGGGATAGATAGGGAGCTGCTAGGAAGATGTAGGGACAGCTAGAAATAGTGTAGGGACTTAAAATCAGGTGACAGGTTCCCTTTAAGACTGATTTTTCAAAGATTTTATGGACTGATGAAATGAGAGTGACTTTTGATGGGCCATATGGATGGGCCAGAGGCTGGATCAGTAAAGGGCAGAGAGCTCCAATCAGACTCAGACGCCAGCAAGTTGAAGGTAGGGTACTGGTATGGACTGGGATCATCAAAGATGAACTTGTGGGACCTTTTTGAGTTGAGGATGGAGTGAAGCTCAACTCCCAGACCTACTGCCAGTTTCTGGAAGACAACTTCTTCAAGCAGTGGGACAGGAAGAAGTCGGAATCATTCAAGAAAAACATGATTTTCATGCAGGACAATGCTCCATCACATGCATCCAACTACTCCACAGCGTGGCTGGCCAGTAAAGGTCTAAAAGAAGAAAAAATAATGACATGGCCCCCTTGTTCACCTGATCTGAACCCCATAGAGATCCTGTGGTCCCTCATAAAATGTGAGATCTACAAGGAGGGAAAACAGTACACCTCTCGGAACAGTGTCTGGGAGGCTGTGGTGGGTGCTGCATGCAATGTTGATCGTAAACAGATCAAGCAACTGACAGAATCTATGGATGGCAGGCTGTTGAGTGTCATCATAAAGAAAGGTGGCTATATTGGTCACTAAGTTTTTTGGGTTTTGTTTTTGCATGCCAGAAATGTTTATTTCTAAATTTCACTTCAATAGATTTTTATTTGCATATATCAGATATAGTAGAATTAAGACATTAAGGTAACCAAGGAAACATTACAAAAAGGGAAAACAGGGAAACAGGGAAACCGCACAAAGTGGATGGCACATGCGAATCATGCCTTCTTTATATCAGAAGTCGCTTGTCCCTACTGTCTGGATTCAAAACTCAAATAAGATCCCAGGCAAAATGGCGTCAGGATGCAGGATGCAGGGCCATTGTCAAACCCTGTATGTTGTTCTATCTGGCATCTAGTTGTGTTCGATAGGATACATTATTGTTACCATTGCCTAATCAGGCCTTGTGAAGAAGTATAGGGAACAAGAGTCAACTTAATTATCCAGTCGGCAAGTAAAGTGTCTGAGCAACATGTTCAGAGTAACATTCTCATATTAACATTCCCAACTACGGGGTAAATGCAAGGCAAGACCAAAAAAAAAAAAAGAGGATGAGACAAGAGGGGAAAAAAGAGTAGAAGTGAAGCGAGCGAGAAGGGGGAAAAATAGAAAGGAAGTAAAAGGCCGAAGGAAGGGAAGGGGAATCCGCAGAGCATGGGCATTCCCCAGGAGTGCAGTCATACGAGGCCAGATGGTCAGAAAGGGATTTTGAGAGCCAGGGGGTGAGCCGCCCAGCAAGACAAAGCTTCGGCCACATATCTCTTGGATTTGACCTCCATTGCCAAATAGAACTCATGACAGAAAATCGAGTTCAGTTTGTCAACAAGTTCTTTCATGGTTGGAGCGGATGGGTCCTTCCATTTTGCGGCAATACAGATCCTGGCCGCTGTCAGCACGAAAGTGAACAGAAGGCGAGGGATTGGAGGAAGGCCCTCCACCCCCACGTGGAGAACAGCGGTTTGGGGGGAAAGCGGACCCCCGATTCCCGTGAGGGTTCAAAGGAGTCCTGCAACCAGTTTCTAAAAAGGAGCCAGTCCCCAGCAGCCCCACCACATATGGGCCAGGTCACCTTTACATCCGCACTGTCTCCAACACAAGGGCGAGGAGCCCGACCCAAACCTCGCCAACCTGGAGGGGGGTGTATACCAACGAAGGTGCACCTTCTTCAAGAGCTCTATGTGATTTATGCAGCTAGTAGCCCCCATTGTACACCGAACCGCCCCCTCCCAGTCGTCCGGATCTGCTGAAAAGGAGAAATCATTCTCCCATTTTTCCCATTGCGGCAATTTAGTCGGTGCTTCACTCTCAATTAGACCTGAGTAGATGCTTGACAAACCCTTGATGATTTCTGGGCCAGAGAAAACGAACCGCAGAAAAGGGGACACACATGGAGGGCCTAGATCGTGGAAGCATGAATCCGACCTAAGGAAGTGCATGATCTGGTGGAACTGTAAAAAGGAATGACCAAGTGAGGGGTGTGCCGACATAAACTCCCCTAAGGTCATCAATCTGCCTGTGATAAGTAGATCACTCAATTTCTCCAGACCACATTCTCCCCAGTGGGACCAATTTATGTTTAGGGAGGGAATCAACAGTCTCAATGCCCTCAAAGGGATTGGACGTGATCATTGACCTCGCCACTTTCTTTTTTAGTCTACGGTCTAAAAGAGCACCGGCCCTATCCCCGGCTGCATAATACTTGGACTTCAATTTCCGGAGGCCAGATTTGTATTGGCGCAAGAGAAGTGCCCGGAGTTTATTCCTGATCTTTAGAATCCGGGAAAGGAGATGGGGTGCCGGGGCTGTTTTATTTTCAAGCTCAAGCCGTTGTAAGCTATCGAGCCATTCCATTCGCAGACGTTCCCTTTTTCTTTTTGTCTGAGCCGCTTTTTGCAGGAGGAGGCCCCGGAGGACCGCCTTGTGGGAATGCCACAGCGTGTCGTCCGGGACCTCCCCGTTATCATTGAGGGAGAAGAAGTCTCGTAGCTTCCCTCCAATGTCATCTAACACTTGGGGATCTGCTAGTAGGCTGGTATTCAATCTCCAATGCCGGGGGGACCACCTTCCCCCTCCCAGGTTGACTACTAACGTGACCGGAGCATGGTCCGACCATGCTATTACACCTATCTCCGAAGCCGAACAGGCTTCCAGAACGGTGTCACTAACAAGGAAAAGGTCAATCCTGGAGTAGGAGGTGTGACTATGCGAGAGGAAGGAGGAGTCCCGCTCCTCCGCATGTTGATACCGCCAGATGTCATGGAGGTGGAACTCCCGGCAAAGGGACCCAAGGTTCCTCCCCTCCTCGCGGACGGGGATGAGGAATCCAACCTACTTTCAACAATGACATTGAAGTCACCACAAATAATAAGATTGCCCTCAGCTATCCCCCTTAACCTCCCAAACAGAGAGCGCAGGAATTTCAGCTGGCCCTAATTCGGGCCGTAGACATTCACAATCGTATAGCTCGTTCCCGCTATGTCGCAAATCAATATAAGAAATCTCCCTCCCGGGTCCGGGATAGCCTGTTTAAGTTTAAATTGGACTGTGATTCTCACCAGTATACAAACCCCCGCTCTCTTCTCTCCATGATTGGCAAAGAAGGCATTGGGGAATGCAGAGTGGTGAAGCCTATAGTTGTCACCCACTAGTAGATGTGTTTTCTTGTATGCATACAATGTCTGCCGCTGCTGACTTTACTTCCCGCCAGAGGAAGGACCTCTTCACAGGGAAGTTGAGGCCCCTGACATTAAGCGAAAAGATCTTTAGAGACATCTATTACCCTTTCAATACCACCCCCTCAAGGTGCCTCTCACCCTGCGGAAGTGGATTCTGGAGAGTGGGAATGGAGGGGAGGGGAGAGAGGAGAGGGGGAAAGAGGAAGGCAGAGAGAAGAACAGTAAGACAGTCAGACAGGGGAAAGCAAGGAAAATGTGAGGAAGGCAAAACCACACTAGGGACTGGAGGGTTAAGAGGGGAAACTGGTTACGGGGTAAGAAAACAGACAGACTAACACAAATGTAAACAGTATCCCTAAAATTGGGATAAATAAGAACAACCGCCAATGAGGGGAAACACTGTATACCTCCTACCCAGCCGGGTGCCAACAGGATCCGGCTGAATGGGGCAGAGGGCTTCAGTCCACGGAGGGGCAAGGTCATATGGCCCACCTGGGAAAAAGTCAACAGTGTTCAATTAAAGAAAGAGGACCCGTCGTCCGGGACCAACTCATATCCATTTTCCAGGCAGTCAGTAGGTACCATCTACCCCCTCAGGAGAGCCCACGTCGTAGTTAGAGTCCGACCTAGGCGAGGATTGATTGCCGCTTGGGAAAGCCAAATTCCATGTCTTAAGGGTCTTGCGCAGCTGTGTTGGGGAGGCGAAGGAGAATCTCTTGCCTCTATGTCTGAAGTTGAGCGAAACTGGCGAGCCCCAGCTGTATAGGATACCTCTTTCCCTGAGGATCCTACAACTAGAGGCAAACTCTCTTCTGCGTGACAATGTGCCAGGAGACAAGTCAGGGAAGACCAGTACCTTTTGATATGGCTCAGGGAGCTGGGGCTTTTGTCTCAGCCTCTGTAGCAAGGGGTCTTTCAGTCCAGGTCGTATAAGGCACACCAGTATGTCTCTCGGTGTCTCAGGGGGGAGGTGTGCAGGCTTGGGGATCCTAAAAGCTCTCTCTATAGCTAAGTCAGCCAATGGAGTCTCCGAGAGTGCAGTCACTAAGAATTCAGTAGTAAGATCAGAGTCCCCTGCACTCTCCTCCACCCCTCTTAACTTAAAGTTATTTCTTCTAAGTTTGTCCTCCATGTGGTTTATAGTCGCTTGAATAGACCCCATTTCAGTGTCCAAGGCTGCATGACTATCAGCCAAACTATTGTGTGCAGTAGCAAAATCTACCATTTTACCTTCCCACTTTGTTGTCCTCTCCCCCAAGGCTCCTAAATTCTCTCTCAGGGTGCTGATAAGATCTTTTATGTCTTCTGTAAGGGTCTTCCTCATAGAGCTTAACATGTGCCTGAGAGCTCCCTGTGTTACCAGGGCTTGATCATCTCCCTCAGTGCCTCCAGAGTCCTGGCTGCGAGGAGAGTGGGCTTGTGCAGGAGAAGCGTGATTGTCTCTGTGTGGAGAGGGAGGGGGAGGGTGCCCAGGAGCTGGCACCATGTTTCCAGGCTCTGTTCTCAGCTTCTTTGCTCCAAAATAGTCTGTCACTCTGTTCTCAGTGACTCGGCGTCGGGAAGAGGCTCTAGGCATGTCGGGCTGCTCCAGGAGGGATCTGGTGTCAGTTGCAAGTATGCAGAAACCCGGTTGTGCAGTTAAATTGCTGCTTTTATCGGTCCAGGGTGAGGAGCTCTCCTAATGTGTGTCTAGTGCCATGAGCTGCAGAACACGCCCCTTTTTATTTCTAAATTTTGTGCAGTTCTATTAGTTTACCTGGTGAAAATAAACAAGTGAGATGGGAATATATTAGGTTTTTATTAAGTTGCCTAATAATTCTGCACAGTAATGGCCCCTTTACACGCAGCTACAGGTAACAGGTTTTCCACAGGTAACTTACTGGTTGCAGTGAAATCATGGAGACATAGTTCCATTTGTACACAGCAACAAGATAGAACCATGTCTCCATGATTTCACTGCAACCAATAAGTTACCTGTGGAAAACCTGTTACCTGTAGCTGCGTGTAAAGGGGCCATTATAGTTACCTGCACAAACAGATATCCTCCTAAGATAGCCAAATCTATAAAAAAAAAACCACTCCAACTTCCAAATATATTAAGCTTGATATTTGAGTCTTTTGGGTTGATTGAGAACATAGTTGTTATTATTATTATTATTTATTATTATTTATTCATAGAGCGCCATTAGGTTCCATGGCACTGTACATGAGGATAAGGGAGACAAGAACAAGTACACTACATCTAGGCGATCGGGACGTACAGGTACAGGAGGGGCAGGGACCCTGTCCACGAGGGCTCACAGTCTACAAGGGGCGGGTTGGGATACAGTAGGATGAGGGAATGTCAGGTATGGGGCGGTCGCCTGGGTCTCATGGCAGGTTGTAGGCTTGACGGAATAGGTGAGTCTTCAGGTGACACTTGAAGCTTCTCAGGGTAGGAGAGTGTCTGACGTGTTCGGGCAGGGAGTTCCAGAGTAAGGCAGATGCCCGGGAGAAGTCCTGAACTCGCTTGTGCGAAGAGGTGATGAGGGGGGAGCAGAGAAGGAGTTCTTGGGAGGAGCGGAGGTTGCGTGAGGGTAGGTATCGGGAGACCAGGTCGGAGATGTATGGTGGGGCCAGGTTGTGTATGGCTTTGTACGCCATGGTTAGTGTTTTGAATTGGGATCTCTTGGAGGCGTGGAGCCAGTGAAGGGCTTGGCAGAGGGGGGAGACAGGGGAGTAGCGGGAGGACAGGTAGATTAGTCGGGCAGCGGAATTGAGGATAGACTGGAGAGGTGTGAGGGAGTTAGTACAAAAACTACTAGAGAAAAAAGCAGCATCAGAAAACTTACCATCCATGCCAAAAACAGAAACCAAAGGCACTTACAGGATGCAGTCAGAGCCCAATTGTGGAGCAAGCCCAGCTGCTGGCTAATGACTCACCTCTACCAGCAATGTGGGAGGCGAGCTGCCATGCATACACTAGGCCTGCATAGAGCACCATTCACACTGATACATATGATGCAGAGTGTCTGAAAGCTACCCAACCACTCTGCTGCCTGAGCATTGGGCCGCACAGTACGATGCCTCTGCACCACTGGATGAATGGCGCCCCTATGGGCCCAACTGCACCCTGGATGGATAAAAAAGTGCAAAAGTTTTTTATATGATAAATAAAAAACCTTTATAGATGGGATTTTGGTTCATGTGTTGGCCCAAGACATTTAAGCCGGTGACCCACGATCAAGGGATCCCATGCTCACCAGTCCTAACTAAATTGTACAAAAACTACTAGAGAAAAAAGCAGCATCAGAAAACTTACCATCCATGCCAAAAACAGAAACCAAAGGCACTTACAGGATGCAGTCAGAGCCCAATTGTGGAGCAAGCCCAGCTGCTGGCTAATGACTCACCTCTACCAGCAATGTGGGAGGCGAGCTGCCATGCATACACTAGGCCTGCATAGAGCACCATTCACACTGATACATATGATGCAGAGTGTCTGAAAGCTACCCAACCACTCTGCTGCCTGAGCATTGGGCCGCACAGTACGATGCCTCTGCACCACTGGATGAATGGCGCCCCTATGGGCCCAACTGCACCCTGGATGGATAAAAAAGTGCAAAAGTTTTTTATATGATAAATAAAAAACCTTTATAGATGGGATTTTGGTTCATGTGTTGGCCCAAGACATTTAAGCCGGTGACCCACGATCAAGGGATCCCATGCTCACCAGTCCTAACTAAATTGTACAAAAACTACTAGAGAAAAAAGCAGCATCAGAAAACTTACCATCCATGCCAAAAACAGAAACCAAAGGCACTTACAGGATGCAGTCAGAGCCCAATTGTGGAGCAAGCCCAGCTGCTGGCTAATGACTCACCTCTACCAGCAATGTGGGAGGCGAGCTGCCATGCATACACTAGGCCTGCATAGAGCACCATTCACACTGATACATATGATGCAGAGTGTCTGAAAGCTACCCAACCACTCTGCTGCCTGAGCATTGGGCCGCACAGTACGATGCCTCTGCACCACTGGATGAATGGCGCCCCTATGGGCCCAACTGCACCCTGGATGGATAAAAAAGTGCAAAAGTTTTTTATATGATAAATAAAAAACCTTTATAGATGGGATTTTGGTTCATGTGTTGGCCCAAGACATTTAAGCCGGTGACCCACGATCAAGGGATCCCATGCTCACCAGTCCTAACTAAATTGTACAAAAACTACTAGAGAAAAAAGCAGCATCAGAAAACTTACCATCCATGCCAAAAACAGAAACCAAAGGCACTTACAGGATGCAGTCAGAGCCCAATTGTGGAGCAAGCCCAGCTGCTGGCTAATGACTCACCTCTACCAGCAATGTGGGAGGCGAGCTGCCATGCATACACTAGGCCTGCATAGAGCACCATTCACACTGATACATATGATGCAGAGTGTCTGAAAGCTACCCAACCACTCTGCTGCCTGAGCATTGGGCCGCACAGTACGATGCCTCTGCACCACTGGATGAATGGCGCCCCTATGGGCCCAACTGCACCCTGGATGGATAAAAAAGTGCAAAAGTTTTTTATATGATAAATAAAAAACCTTTATAGATGGGATTTTGGTTCATTGTGTTGGCCCAAGACATTTAAGCCGGTGACCCACGATCAAGGGATCCCATGCTCACCAGTCCTAACTAAATTGTACAAAAACTACTAGAGAAAAAAGCAGCATCAGAAAACTTACCATCCATGCCAAAACAGAAACCAAAGGCACTTACAGGATGCAGTCAGAGCCAATTGTGGAGCAAGCCCAGCTGCTGGCTAATGACTCACCTCTACCAGCAATGTGGGAGGCGAGCTGCCATGCATACACTAGGCCTGCATAGAGCACCATTCACACTGATACATATGATGCAGAGTGTCTGAAAGCTACCCAACCACTCTGCTGCCTGAGCATTGGGCCGCACAGTACGATGCCTCTGCACCACTGGATGAATGGCGCCCCTATGGGCCCAACTGCACCCTGGATGGATAAAAAAGTGCAAAAGTTTTTTATATGATAAATAAAAAACCTTTATAGATGGGATTTTGGTTCATGTGTTGGCCCAAGACATTTAAGCCGGTGACCCACGATCAAGGGATCCCATGCTCACCAGTCCTAACTAAATTGTACAAAAACTACTAGAGAAAAAAGCAGCATCAGAAAACTTACCATCCATGCCAAAAACAGAAACCAAAGGCACTTACAGGATGCAGTCAGAGCCCAATTGTGGAGCAAGCCCAGCTGCTGGCTAATGACTCACCTCTACCAGCAATGTGGGAGGCGAGCTGCCATGCATACACTAGGCCTGCATAGAGCACCATTCACACTGATACATATGATGCAGAGTGTCTGAAAGCTACCCAACCACTCTGCTGCCTGAGCATTGGGCCGCACAGTACGATGCCTCTGCACCACTGGATGAATGGCGCCCCTATGGGCCCAACTGCACCCTGGATGGATAAAAAAGTGCAAAAGTTTTTTATATGATAAATAAAAAACCTTTATAGATGGGATTTTGGTTCATGTGTTGGCCCAAGACATTTAAGCACGGTGACCCACGATCAAGGGATCCCATGCTCACCAGTCCTAACTAAATTGTACAAAAACTACTAGAGAAAAAAGCAGCATCAGAAAACTTACCATCCATGCCAAAAACAGAAACCAAAGGCACTTACAGGATGCAGTCAGAGCCCAATTGTGGAGCAAGCCCAGCTGCTGGCTAATGACTCACCTCTACCAGCAATGTGGGAGGCGAGCTGCCATGCATACACTAGGCCTGCATAGAGCACCATTCACACTGATACATATGATGCAGAGTGTCTGAAAGCTACCCAACCACTCTGCTGCCTGAGCATTGGGCCGCACAGTACGATGCCTCTGCACCACTGGATGAATGGCGCCCCTATGGGCCCAACTGCACCCTGGATGGATAAAAAAGTGCAAAAGTTTTTTATATGATAAATAAAAAACCTTTATAGATGGGATTTTGGTTCATGTGTTGGCCCAAGACATTTAAGCCGGTGACCCACGATCAAGGGATCCCATGCTCACCAGTCCTAACTAAATTGTACAAAAACTACTAGAGAAAAAAGCAGCATCAGAAAACTTACCATCCATGCCAAAAACAGAAACCAAAGGCACTTACAGGATGCAGTCAGAGCCCAATTGTGGAGCAAGCCCAGCTGCTGGCTAATGACTCACCTCTACCAGCAATGTGGGAGGCGAGCTGCCATGCATACACTAGGCCTGCATAGAGCACCATTCACACTGATACATATGATGCAGAGTGTCTGAAAGCTACCCAACCACTCTGCTGCCTGAGCATTGGGCCGCACAGTACGATGCCTCTGCACCACTGGATGAATGGCGCCCCTATGGGCCCAACTGCACCCTGGATGGATAAAAAAGTGCAAAAGTTTTTTATATGATAAATAAAAAACCTTTATAGATGGGATTTTGGTTCATGTGTTGGCCCAAGACATTTAAGCCGGTGACCCACGATCAAGGGATCCCATGCTCACCAGTCCTAACTAAATTTCAAAACTACTGCAGGAAAGATAAGTCAGCATGCAGATACTTTATCCTATCAGCTTTATGTAACCAATTACTTACATGGATGCAGCATGAGCCCTTGATGGGCAGCCACCGGCTAAAAGATCTTACCCTACCACAATGAACCAGAAATCCCATCATAATAGGTTTTATTAATCATTACATGATAAAAGCATATTTGAACTATCCAATCCATTGCGCAGTTGGCATAGGGCGCCTCACCAGTGATGCAGAGGCCCCGTATGATGGCGCCCCTAATGGCCCAGCAAGCTGGATGGTATTAAACACGTGCACAAAGTATATGTTAATGTGTCTAATCAGAACCTTTATATGCATGGATAATTGCTGTGTTGGTCAGTACATTAAGCCTGGTGCTCCACAATTGGGCTCCTGCTCACCTGAGCTACTTGTTTTTTTTGGCATGGATGGTAAGTTTTCTGATGCTGCTTTTTTCTCTAGTAGTTTTTGTACAATTTAGTTAGGACTGGTGAGCATGGGATCCCTTGATCGTGGGTCACCGGCTTAAATGTCTTGGGCCAACACATGAACCAAAATCCCATCTATAAAGGTTTTTTATTTATCATATAAAAAACTTTTGCACTTTTTTATCCATCCAGGGTGCAGTTGGGCCCATAGGGGCGCCATTCATCCAGTGGTGCAGAGGCATCGTACTGTGCGGCCCAATGCTCAGGCAGCAGAGTGGTTGGGTAGCTTTCAGACACTCTGCATCATATGTATCAGTGTGAATGGTGCTCTATGCAGGCCTAGTGTATGCATGGCAGCTCGCCTCCCACATTGCTGGTAGAGGTGAGTCATTAGCCAGCAGCTGGGCTTGCTCCACAATTGGGCTCTGACTGCATCCTGTAAGTGCCTTTGGTTTCTGTTTTTGGCATGGATGGTAAGTTTTCTGATGCTGCTTTTTTCTCTAGTAATTTTTGTACAATTTAGTTAGGACTGGTGAGCATGGGATCCCTTGATCGTGGGTCACCGGCTTAAATGTCTTGGGCCAACACATGAACCAAAATCCCATCTATAAAGGTTTTTTATTTATCATATAAAAAACTTTTGCACTTTTTTATCCATCCAGGGTGCAGTTGGGCCCATAGGGGCGCCATTCATCCAGTGGTGCAGAGGCATCGTACTGTGCGGCCCAATGCTCAGGCAGCAGAGTGGTTGGGTAGCTTTCAGACACTCTGCATCATATGTATCAGTGTGAATGGTGCTCTATGCAGGCCTAGTGTATGCATGGCAGCTCGCCTCCCACATTGCTGGTAGAGGTGAGTCATTAGCCAGCAGCTGGGCTTGCTCCACAATTGGGCTCTGACTGCATCCTGTAAGTGCCTTTGGTTTCTGTTTTTGGCATGGATGGTAAGTTTTCTGATGCTGCTTTTTTCTCTAGTAGTTTTTGTACAATTTAGTTAGGACTGGTGAGCATGGGATCCCTTGATCGTGGGTCACCGGCTTAAATGTCTTGGGCCAACACATGAACCAAAATCCCATCTATAAAGGTTTTTTATTTCATCATATAAAAAACTTTTGCACTTTTTTATCCATCCAGGGTGCAGTTGGGCCCATAGGGGCGCCATTCATCCAGTGGTGCAGAGGCATCGTACTGTGCGGCCCAATGCTCAGGCAGCAGAGTGGTTGGGTAGCTTTCAGACACTCTGCATCATATGTATCAGTGTGAATGGTGCTCTATGCAGGCCTAGTGTATGCATGGCAGCTCGCCTCCCACATTGCTGGTAGAGGTGAGTCATTAGCCAGCAGCTGGGCTTGCTCCACAATTGGGCTCTGACTGCATCCTGTAAGTGCCTTTGGTTTCTGTTTTTGGCATGGATGGTAAGTTTTCTGATGCTGCTTTTTTCTCTAGTAGTTTTGTACAATTTAGTTAGGACTGGTGAGCATGGGATCCCTTGATCGTGGGTCACCGGCTTAAATGTCTTGGGCCAACACATGAACCAAAATCCCATCTATAAAGGTTTTTTATTTATCATATAAAAAACTTTTGCACTTTTTTATCCATCCAGGGTGCAGTTGGGCCCATAGGGGCGCCATTCATCCAGTGGTGCAGAGGCATCGTACTGTGCGGCCCAATGCTCAGCAGCAGAGTGGTTGGGTAGCTTTCAGACACTCTGCATCATATGTATCAGTGTGAATGGTGCTCTATGCAGGCCTAGTGTATGCATGGCAGCTCGCCTCCCACATTGCTGGTAGAGGTGAGTCATTAGCCAGCAGCTGGGCTTGCTCCACAATTGGGCTCGACTGCATCCTGTAAGTGCCTTTGGTTTCTGTTTTGGCATGGATGGTAAGTTTCTGATGCTGCTTTTTTTCTAGTAGTTTTTGTACAATTTAGTTAGGACTGGTGAGCATGGGATCCCTTGATCGTGGGTCCCGGCTTAAATGTCTTGGGCCAACACATGAACCAAAATCCCATCTATAAAGGTTTTTATTTATCATATAAAAAACTTTTGCACTTTTTTATCCATCCAGGGTGCAGTTGGGCCCATAGGGGCGCCATTCATCCAGTGGTGCAGGGCATCGTACTGTGCGGCCCAATGCTCAGGCAGCAGAGTGGTTGGGTAGCTTTCAGACACTCTGCATCATATGTATCAGTGTGAATGGGCTCTATGCAGGCCTAGTGTATGCATGGCAGCTCGCCTCCACATTGCTGTAGAGGTGAGTCATTAGCCAGCAGCTGGGCTTGCTCCACAATTGGGCCTGACTGCATCCTGTAAGTGCCTTTGGTTTCTGTTTTTGGCATGGATGGTAAGTTTTCTGATGCTGCTTTTTTCTCTAGTAGTTTTTGTACAATTTAGTTAGGACTGGTGAGCATGGGATCCCTTGATCGTGGGTCACCGGCTTAAATGTCTTGGGCCAACACATGAACCAAAATCCCATCTATAAAGGTTTTTTATTTATCATATAAAAAACTTTTGCACTTTTTTATCCATCCAGGTGCAGTTGGGCCCATAGGGGCGCCATTCATCAGTGGTGCAGAGGCATCGTACTGTGCGGCCCAATGCTCAGGCAGCAGAGTGGTTGGTAGCTTTCAGACACTGCATCATATGTATCAGTGTGAATGGTGCTCTATGCAGGCCTAGTGTATGCATGGCAGCTCGCCTCCCACATTGCTGGTAGAGTGAGTCATTAGCCAGCACTGGGCTTGCTCCACATTGCTCTGAGCATCTTAAGTGCCTTTGGTTTCTGTTTTTGGCATGGATGGTAAGTTCTGATGCGCTTTTTTCTCTAGTAGTTTTTGTACAATTTAGTTAGGACTGGTGAGCATGGGACCCTTGATCGTGGGTCACCGCTTAAATGTCTTGGCCAACACATGAACCAAAATCCCATCTATAAAGTTTTATTTATCATATAAAAAACTTTTGCACTTTTATCCATCCAGGGTGCAGTTGGGCCCATAGGGCGCCATTCATCAGTGTGCAGAGGCATCGTACTGTGCGCCAATGCTCAGCGCAGAGTGGTTGGGTAGCTTTCAGACACCTGCTCTATGTATCAGTGGAATGTGCTCTATGCAGGCTAGTGTATCATGGCAGCTCGCCTCCCACATTGCTGGTAGAGTGAGTCATTAGCCAGCAGCTGGCTTGCTCCACAATTGGCTCTGACTGCATCCTGTAAGTGCCTTTGTTTCTGTTTTTGGCATGGATGGTAAGTTTTCTGATGCTGCTTTTTCTCTAGTAGTTTGTACAATTAGTTAGGACTGGTGACATGGATCCCTTGATCGTGGTCACCGGCTTAAATGTCTTGGGCCAACCATGAACCAAAATCCCATCTATAAAGGTTTTTTATTTATCATATAAAAAACTTTTGCACTTTTTATCCATCCAGGGTGCAGTTGGGCCCATAGGGGCGCCATTCATCCAGTGGTGCAGAGGCATCGTACTGTGCGGCCCAATGCTCAGGCAGCAGAGTGGTTGGGTAGCTTTCAGACACTCTGCATCATATGTATCAGTGTGAATGGTGCTCTATGCAGGCCTAGTGTATGCATGGCAGCTCGCCTCCCACATTGCTGGTAGAGGTGAGTCATTAGCCAGCAGCTGGCTTGCTCCACAATTGGGCTCTGACTGCATCCTGTAAGTGCCTTTGGTTTCTGTTTTTGGCATGGATGGTAAGTTTTCTGATGCTGCTTTTTTCTCTAGTAGTTTTTGTACAATTTAGTTAGGACTGGTGAGCATGGGATCCCTTGATCGTGGGTCACCGCTTAAATGTCTTGGCCAACACATGAACCAAATCCCATCTATAAAGGTTTTTTATTTATCATATAAAAAACTTTTGCACTTTTTTATCCATCCAGGGTGCAGTTGGGCCATAGGGGCGCCATTCATCCAGTGGTGCAGAGGCATCGTACTGTGCGGCCCAATGCTCAGGCAGCAAGTGGTTGGGTAGCTTTCAGACACTCTGCATCATATGTATCAGTGTGAATGGTGCTCTATCAGGCCTAGTGTATGCATGGCAGCTCGCCTCCCACATGCTGGTAGAGGTGAGTCATTAGCCAGCACTGGGCTTGCTCCACAATTGGCTCTGACTGCATCCTGTAAGTGCCTTTGGTTTCTGTTTTTGGCATGGATGTAAGTTTTGATGCTGCTTTTTTCTCTAGTAGTTTTTGTACAATTTAGTTAGGACTGGTGAGCATGGGATCCCTTGATCGTGGTCACCGGCTTAAATGCTTGGGCCAACACATGAACCAAAATCCCATCTATAAAGGTTTTTTTTATCATATAAAAAACTTTGCACTTTTTTATCCATCCAGGGTGCAGTTGGGCCCATAGGGCGCCATTCATCCAGTGGTGCAGAGGCATCGTACTGTGCGGCCCAATGCTCAGGCAGCAGAGTGGTTGGGTAGCTTCAGACACTCTGCATCATATGTATCAGTGTGAATGGTGCTCTATGCAGCCTAGTGTATGCATGGCAGCTCGCCTCCCACATTGCTGGTAGAGGTGAGTCATTAGCCAGCAGCTGGCTTGCTCCACAATTGGGCTCTGACTGCATCCTGTAAGTGCCTTTGGTTCTGTTTTTGGCATGGATGGTAAGTTCGATGATGTTTTCGCAGTATGGGATCCTTGATCGTGGGTCACCGGCTTAAATGTCTTGGGCCAACACATGAACCAAAATCCCATCTATAAAGGTTTTTTATTTATCATATAAAAAACTTTTGCACTTTTTTATCCATCCAGGGTGCAGTTGGGCCCATAGGGGCGCCATTCATCCAGTGGTGCAGAGGCATCGTACTGTGCGGCCCAATGCTCAGGCAGCAGAGTGGTTGGGTAGCTTTCAGACACTCTGCATCATATGTATCAGTGTGAATGGTGCTCTATGCAGGCCTAGTGTATGCATGGCAGCTCGCCTCCCACATTGCTGGTAGAGGTGAGTCATTAGCCAGCAGCTGGGCTTGCTCCACAATTGGGCTCTGACTGCATCCTGTAAGTGCCTTTGGTTTCTGTTTTTGGCATGGATGGTAGGTGTGAGGGAGTTAGCCGGGAGGTCATTGAAATGGAGGTTGCAGTAGTCAAGGCGGGAGATGATAAGAGCATGAATGAGTGTTTTAGCAGTGTCGTGGGTGAGGAAGGAGTGGATCCGTGAGATGTTCTTGAGCTGGAGCCGGAGGGATGTGGTGAGGACCTCGATGTGGGGCTTGAGGGATAGGGAAGAGTCAAGGATTACCCCGAGGCACTTGGCTTGGGGGACTGGGGAGAGGGCACAGTCGTTGACGCAGATGGATAGGTTGGGAAGTGGGGGGGAATTTCTTGGGGGGAAGACTATGAATTCTGTTTTGTCCATGTTGAGTTTAAGGAAGCGAGCAGAGAAGAAGGATGAGATGGCGGAAAGGCATTGTGGGATTTTGGAGAGTAGGGAGGTGATGTCAGGGCTGGACAGGTAGATTTGGGTGTCCTCGGCGTAGAGGTGGTACTGGAGGCCGTGGGACTCAATGAGTTGCCCTAGGCCGAGAGGGTAGATGGAGAAAAGTAGGGGTCCCAGGACCGAACCTTGGGGGACTCCGACAGAAAGGAGGTAGGGTGAGGAGGAAGTGTGGGAGCGGTAGACGCTGAAGGTCCGGTCCGCTAGGTATGAGGAGATCCAAGAGAGGGCAAGGTGGGTGATGCCGAGGGTTTCCAGGATCCGGAGAAGAAGGGAGAGGTCAACCGTGTCGAAGGCGGCAGACAGGTCAAGGAGGAGGAGGATAGAGTAGTGGTGTTTGTTCTTGGCGATCAGTAGGTCATTGGTGACTTTGGTCAGGGCTGTTTCGGTGGAATGGAGGGGTCGGAAGCCGGACTGTAGGCGGTCGAAGTGGGAGCACGAGGAGACGTGAGAGGACAGTTCGGAGTGGACGTGCTGTTCAAGTAGCTTAGAGGCGAATGGGAGAAGAGATATGGGGCGATAGTTAGAGACAGAGGTAGGGTCAAGTGAGGTTTTTTTAGGATGGGCATGATTAGGGCGTGTTTGAAGGCCGAGGGGAGGGCGCCAGTGCTAAGTGATAGGTTAAAGAGGTGGGTGAGGGCTGGGATGAAAATGGAGGTGTGGTTCGGAATGAGGTGGGATGGGAGCGGGTCGTAGGCGCTGGTGGTGAGGTGTGATTTTGACAGGAGGGAGGAGAGTTGGTCTTCAGTTATGGGGGGGAAGTGGCTGATGGAGGAGGAGGGCAGTGTAGGTGGGAGGGGGAATTGTGGGGACAGTGGACCAAAGCTGTTTCTATTCTTGTCGATCTTCTCCTTGAAGAAGGTCGCAAAGTCTTCAGCAGAGATGAGGGGAGAAGGGGGAAGGAGCAGGCGGGCGAAGTAAGGAGTTGAAAGTTTTGAAGAGCTGTTTGGGGTTGTGGGACAGAGGGGTTATTAGGGATGAGAAGAACGCTTGCTTGGCAGTAGCAAGTGCCGCCTTGAAGTCAGTGATGGATTGCTTGAACAGAGCAAAGTGCTTGGAGGTGTGGGACTTTTTCCATCTCCTCTCGGCGACCCTGGATGCCCGTCTCAGGTTTTTAGTGAGGGTGGTGTGCCAGGGTTGCCTGCTAATGCGTGGAGCATGGAGAGTGAGTGGGGCGGCTAGGTCGAGAGCGTTCGTTATTGTGGTGTTGTATAGGGTGGTGGCAATGTCAATGTCATCAGCGGAGGGTATGTCGGTGAGAGGGAGGAGGGATTCAGAGAATAAAGGAAGATCAAGATCTTTTAGGTTTCGGCGAGGGTGATCAAGTTTGCGGAGAGGGGGTAGCGTGGCAGGGGAGGAGAGGGCGGAGAAGGTCAAGAGATGTTGGTCAGACAGTGTGAGTTCCGAGGTTGTGAGGTTAGAGAGGGAGCAAAGGCGGGTAAAGATGAGGTCAAGCGTGTGGCCTTGTTCGTGGGTGGTAGAGGAGGACCATTGGGAGAGCCCTAGGGAAGTGGTCAGGGAAAGAAGGTTGAAGGCGGCTGGGCGGGGAGTGTCAATGGGGATATTGAAGTCGCCCATGATGATGGTGGGGATGTCAGCGGAGAGGAAGTGAAGCAGCCAGGTGGTGAAGTGGTCAAGGAAGGAGGCGATGGGTCTGGGGGGGCGGTAGATGATGGCTAGTTGAAGGTTGCAGGGGGAGAAGATTCGGACCGAGTGGGCTTCGAAGGAGGGGACAGTGATGGAGGGGGGCAGGGGGATAGGGCTGAAGGCGCAGGAGTTGGACAGGAGTATGCTGACTCCACCGCCGTGTTTGCCAGAGGGACGGGGGGTGTGGGACAGGCTGAGGCCGCCGTAGGATTGTGCAGCAGGGGAGGCCGTGTCGGAAGGGGTGAGCTAGGTCTCGGTGAGGCCAAGGAATGACAGTTTCCTGGAGATAAAAAGTTTGTGGATGTCAGGGAGTTTGTTGCACACTGAGCGGGCATTCCAGAGTGCGCCGGGTAGAGCGGTAGGTGGGGCATGGGTTGGGGAATGGGTCTGATGTTGGTGGGGTTGCGAGGGTTGGTTGTGATGAGGTTGCGTGGGTTGGCAGTGGGTCGTGGGGTGAAGGTTGTTGTGGGGATGTGGTGGGGAGGGCCAGGATTGGGGGAGATGTCACCGGCAAGGAGGAGGAGTAGGCAGAAGGTTAGCAGGTGGGAGCATGAGAGCTTGCGAGGCGGGCGTGCTTGTTTGGTGATTGAGGATTGAAAGTGAATGAAAAGGTCGGTGAAGTGGGTGAGTTGATTCGGCAGGATGGAGGGTGAGAGCAGTATTTCGTTGCGGGGAGGGGGTATAAGTGGGGGTAGTAGGAAGTGGAGAAGGATGGGAGTGAGAGTGAGGAGTAGCGGGAAAATTGCGTGCGGAGAGCAGGGAGTTTGATAATCCTCTACAATACAACTTGCCTAATAATTCTGCACACAGTGTATGTGTAGCCACTGTGAACCATGATTTGTGGGCTTAATCCTAAAAAATATATATACAGTACATGCTGCCACTATGCATCAGGATTTGTGGACTTAACCTAAAAAAAAAGAAAATGCAGCATCTGTGCAGCAGGGTCTGTGTACTTAATCTTAAAAAAATCTCAAAGTTCAACTGTAGGGAAGGAATCTGGGCACTAGAGGGCTTTGGTGTTTTGGTGCCCGTCGTCCTCCCCGCAGCCCCCTTCCCGCCACAGAATGTTTGTAACCTGCACCTCCTAACGGAGCACTTGGATTAAAAGAACCTTCATCTAATGGTGAGTGCCGTCTGTTTCTTCAAACTTTTTGGACAATCTTAAAAAAATATTGTGTAGCCACTGTGCAGGGTTTGGTGCCTTAACCCCTTTATGACCTTGGATGTGCCTATACATCTTAGGTCGTATAGATACATCATAACGATTTTGCAGCACGGCAGCTGTGCCAGACGCCTTCACTCCCGGGTCTCTGGCTGATGTCACAGCTGAGACCCGGATCTCATAGTCGGGAACGATCCCTACTCCGTCCCTGTCTGTTTAACCCCCTAAATGCCATGATCGATATAGATTGCAACACTTACGGATTGGGAGAGGGCTCGCGCTCTCAGTGCTCTCAGTGCCCTCATAATGAAATCGTGAGGGCCCGATTGTCACCATGGTGACCCAATGTCATCATGACAACTTACAGGTCACCTGACTATGCAAGCCCCTAGAATTATGCCCAAAGCATGATCCATGAAGTTTGTGACTGTAGCTTTGACAGCTGCACTGGAATGCTCAAGCATTGCAGTACAGTACAGTACTCAATAAGAGCTGTAAAAAGTAATGTTCCATAAAGGGAATAAGTAAAAAAAAAAAAAAAAAGTAAAAGAATTTTTTAAAAAAGCAAAAATGAACAAAAATTTCAAAAAAATTGCAATATCTACTATATAATCTCCTAATGTTCTCTGTCTGTCACGGAAATCGCGCGCCAGCGCTCATTGGCTGCCGCCAGCCGCAGCAACCAATGAGCCCAGCGTATGCAAAACAGCCGCGTGATTAGGCAATTATATAGTAGATATATGGAGCCGGGTGCAGTGTGTGGGTGCAGCCGGAGCAGTCATGGCGCTAATCTCCCACCTATGCCCGCTCTCCTCTGCCATATCCCCGCGGTGCACTCCTCCTGCTCCCCGGTGAGGTCCTCCTCCTCCTCCCCAGCCCCGGCCGGTGCGCTCCTCTTCCCCCGGACCCAGCTGGTGCACTCCTCCTCCCCGCCCCTGGCCAGTTCACTCCTCCTCCCTGGCCCCGATGCCTTCCTCCCCACCGTGCAGCGCTCTCCCCTGTTACATTGAGCCCTGGGTCTCCACTCTCCTCTCTCCACTCCCCGCTGGCTTTCTGATGACAGAGAACACAGAGCGACTCCTTTCCCAGTGCAGCTGCTGCTACGCCCGGGTGAGAGGTTAGTGCTGTCTGCAGATCAGGTTACTGCTGCTGTGCTGCACCATCATCACTGCTGTATACTCCACCTCCTTACTGTACATCTACTGTATACTCCACCTTCTCACTGTACATCTGTATACTCCACCTCCTCACTGTACATCTGCTGTATACTCCACCTCCTCATTGTACATCTGCTGTATACTCCACCTCCTCACTGTACATTTGCTGTATACTCCACCTCCTCACTGTATATTTGCTATATACTCCACCTCCTCACTGTACATCTGCTGTATACTCCACCTCCTCACTGTACATTTGCTGTATACTCCACCTCCTCACTGTACATCTGCTGTATACTCCACCTCCTCACTGTACATTTGCTGTATACTCCACCTCCTCACTGTACATCTGCTGTATACTCCACCTCCTCACTTTACATCTGCTGTATACTCCACGTCCTCACTGTACATTTGGTGTATACTCCACCTCCTCACTGACAGTGAACATCTGCTGTATACTCCACCTCCTCACTGTATATTTGCTGTATACTCCACCCTCTCACTGTACATCTGCTCTTACTCCACCTCCTCACTGTATATTTGCTATATACTCCACCTCCTCACTGTACATCTGCTGTATACTCCACCTCCTCACTGTACATTTGCTGTATACTCCACCTCCTCACTGACAGTGAACATCTGCTGTATACTCTACCTCCTAACTGTACATTTGCCGTATACTCCACCTCCTCACTGTACATCTGCTGTATACTCCACCTCCTCACTTTACATCTGCTGTATACTCCACGTCCTCACTGTATATCTGCTGTACACTTCACCTCCTCACTGTACATCTGCTGTATACTCCACCTCCTCACTGTACATTTGTGTATACTCCACCTCCTCACTGACAGTGAACATCTGCTGTATACTCCACCTCCTCACTGTATATTTGCTGTATACTCCACCTCCTCACTGTACATCTGCTCTCTACTCCACCTCCTCACTGTATATTTGCTATATACTCCACCTCCTCACTGTACATCTGCTGTATACTCCACCTCCTCACTGTACATTTGCTGTATACTCCACCTCCTCACTGACAGTGAACATCTGCTGTATACTCTACCTCCTAACTGTACATTTGCCGTATACTCCACCTCCTCACTGTACATCTGCTGTATACTCCACCTCCTCACTTTACATCTGCTGTATACTCCACGTCCTCACTGTATATCTGCTGTACGCTTCACCTCCTCACTGTACATCTGCTGTATACTCCACCTCCTCACTGTACATTTGGTGTATACTCCACCTCCTCACTGACAGTGAACATCTGCTGTATACTCCACCTCCTCACTGTATATTTGCTGTATACTCCACCTCCTCACTGTACATCTGCTCTCTACTCCACCTCTTCACTGTACATCTGCTGTATACTCCACCCCTTACTGTATATCTGCTGTATACTCCACCTCCTCACTGTACATCTGCTGTATACTCCTCTTCCTCACTGACAGTGTACATCTGCTGTATACTCCATCTCCTCACTGTCCATTTGCTGTATACTCCACCTCCTCACTGTACATCTGCTGTATACTCCACCTCCTCACTGTTAGGGGTGGGCGAATCCTAAACTACTCGGAATCGCTAGACTCCGACGAGTCTGAGTCCAGGACTCGCTACTCGTTGCGAGTCTAGCGATTCCAATGTTAATTAATGGGGAGGCGAGTATTGCAGTGATTCCTCTGCTGACGGACCCTATAAGGGGTCTGGCAGCAGAGGAAGAACCTGCAAATCCCCATGTTATTCTTTTAAAGCCAGCGGCAAAAAGCCGCTGGCTTTTAAAGAATAGTAAAAAAAAAAATAAAGGATTGACCTGAGCTGAACCCTGACTGTTTAGTCAGTTCTCAGCTCTGCTACATCCCTGACTGTCTAAGCACAGACAGGGATGTAGCAGAGCTGAGATTGTGTTTTGGACTACGTCGGATGGAAGAGGATTTTTTTAATTAAAGATGGAGTCCCTAATGGCTTTTTTTTTTATTTCTAATAAAAAAAATTTTCTCTGTGTTGTGTTTTTTTTAAAACAATTTAATAGAAATTCATGGCGGTCATGTCTAATATTGGCGTGACCACCATAAATTTCGGGCTTAGGGCCAGCTGATAAAACAAATCTGGCCCTAACCTCTTTATTACCCAGTGAGCCACCGCACCAGGGCCACTGGAAGAGCGGGGTTCAGCGCCAGAGGATGGCGCTTCAATGAACGTGCCATCTTCTGGGGCGGCTGCGGGCTGCAATTTGCAGCGGGGGTGCCCAGAAAGCTTGGGCCTCCCTGCGCTGCAGATTCCAGCCCCCAGCTGCCTAGCTGTACCTGGCTAGACATAGAAATTGCGCGGAGCCCCACGCATTTTTTTTTCAATTATTTCATGAAATTCATGAAATAATAAAAAAAAAGGGCTCCACTATATTCTTGTGTCTGGCCAGGTACAAATAGGCACCTGGGGGTTGGGGGAAGCCCGTCGCTGCCTGCTGGATTTGGCTGGTTACAGAAATATGGCAAAGCCCACGTCAAATGTTTTTCTGACAAATCCATAAAACAATATAAATAAAAGGGACTGCATCTTTATTAACTCCTGGACCATGGGCGAGGGGTTAATAAAGATGCAGTCCCTTTTTTAGGATTGTTTTTTCAGAAAAAAAATGCCGTGGGCTTCGCCGTATTTCTGTAACCAGCCGGATCCAACAGGCAGCGACGGGCTGCCCCCAACCCCCAGGTGCCTATTTGTACCTGGCCAGACACAAGAATATAGTGGAGCCCTTTTTTTTTTATTATTTCATGAATTTCATGAAATAATAAAAAAAAAATGTGTGGGGCTCCGCGCAATTTCTATGTCTAGCCAGGTACAGCTAGGCAGCTGGGGGCTGGAATCTGCAGCGCAGGGAGGCCCAAGCTTTCTGGGCACCCCCCGCTGCAAATTGCAGCCCGCAGCCGCCCCAGAAGATGGCGCGTTCATTGAAGGGCCATCCTCTGGCGCTGAACCCCGCTCTTCCAGGGCCCTGGTGCGATGGCTCACTGGGTAATAAAGAGGTTAGGGCCAGCTTTGTTTTATCAGCTGGCCCTAAGCCCGAAATTTATGGCGGTCACGCCAATATTAGACATGACTGCCATGAATTTCTATTAAATTGTTTTAAAAAAAACACAACACAGAGAAAATTTTTTTTATTAGAAATAAAAAAAAAAGCAATTAGGGACTCCATCTTTACCGTATATACTCGCGTATAAGCCGACTTTTTCAGCCCAAAAATTGGGCTGAAAAGTCCCCCCCTTGGCTTATATGCGAGTCACTCGGTATGCTGTGGGGGGGGCTGTGACTGGTGGCTGGAGGAGGCAGGAGAGGGCCGCAGTGACCGCAGGCGGTCACGTGGGACCGCCTCACTAGTGTAATGAATATGCACGGCATCAGCGGCGGGGGGATGCCGTGCATATTGCAATACACTGGCCCCCAGCAGTAATACACAGCCCCCCCCCCCTCCTTATTATGTCTCCCACAGGCTGCGGCTCTTGTCAAAATAACAGACACTTTATAGATCACCTCTCCGGCGCAGCTCCTCCAGTCCCGGCTTCTTCTTCCTGCTTGTGCCGGTGTCATGTGACCGGGCGCAGCCGATGACGTCATCTCCTGCGCCCGGTCACAGCACTAGAAGCCGGAACAAGCAGGAAGAAGCCGGGACCGGAGGAGCTGCGCCGGAGAGGTGATGTATCAAGTGTTTGTTATTTTGACAAGTGCCGCAGCCTGGGGGAGACATAATAAGGAGGGGGGGCTGTGTATTACTGCTGGGGGCCAGTATACCTGCAGAGGGGCCTGTATACACCGCACAGGGGCCTGTATACCACCACTGAGGGCCTGTATACACTGCAGAGAGGGCCTGTATACACTGCAGAGGGGGCCTGCATACACCGCACAGGGGCCTGTATACACCGCACAGGGGCCTGTATACACCGCACAGGGGCCTGTATACACCGCACAGGGGCCTGTATACACTGCAGAGGGGGCCTGTATACACTGCAGAGGAGGCCTGTATACACTGCACAGGGGCCTGTATACACTGCAGAGGGGGCCTGTATACACCGCACAGGGGCCTGTATACCACTGCACAGGGGCCTGTATACACTGCACAGGGGCCTGTATACACTGCAGAGGGGGCCTGTATACACCGCACAGGGGCCTGCATACACTGCAGAGGGGGCCTGTATACACCGCACAGGGGCCTGTATACACCGCACAGGGGCCTGTATACACCGCAGAGGGGGCCTGTATATACCGCAGGGGGGGCCTGTATACACCGCACAGGGGGCCTGTATACACCGCACAGGGGGGCCCGTATACACCGCACAGGGGCCTGTATACCACTGCACAGGGGCCTGTATACACTGCACAGGGGCCTGTATACACTGCACAGGGGCCTGTATACCACTGCTGAGGGGCCTGTATACCACTGCTGAGGGGCCTGTATAATACCACTGCTGAGGGGCCTGTATACCATTACTGAGGGGTGCTATATACCAGTGACGGGGGGCTATATAATAGGATGGGGGTCTGCTGCATTTCATACCCTAGGCTTATACGCGAGTCAATAACTTTTACCAACTTTTGGGGCAAAAGTAGGGGGGTCGGCTTATACACGGGTTGGCTTAT
>JARQOC010000003.1:188052866-188066762 GCA_033576535.1 Allobates femoralis
CTCTCAAGTTCCACGCCATCAGGTGGAGACCTCTCACCTGATGAAATGAACCCGGAGATAGCATGCCCGGATCTGATGGTAGGGTCCAAGGGTCCGATACAGACATGGCTCTGATCCTTAAAACTACAGTCTCCTGGGCCAGAAAGGAGGATCACTCTTGCCCCTTCCTCCCTGATCTTCCTGATGACTAACGGAAGCAGGGCCATCGGTGGGAATGCATAGGCCAGATGAAAGTCCAAAGGAGCTTCCAGAGAGTCGACTATGTCTGGATGGTCTGTGATATTCAGCAAGGCAAACTTCCTGACCTGTCGGTTCGCTCTGATGGCGAACAGGTCGATTTCCGGGAGACCCCCACAAAGCTACGATTTTTTGGAAGACCAGATGGCATAGAACCCATTCCCCTTGATGCAGAGTGTGGCGACTCAGGAAGTCTGCTCTGATATTGTCCACACCCCTGATGTGAAGTGCTATTAGGGACAGGAGATGAGATTTGGCCAACTCAAGGATCTCCATCATAGTAGGCATCAGAGTCCTTGATAGAGTTCCTCCTTGCCGATTGATATACAATATCAGCTGTGGAAGAAAGTGGAGTAAGGCATGTTGGATGGCTTTCAATTCCCTCCCATTCAAGTAGTCATCTGCTTCTTTTAAGGAACACCGACCTTGGGCAACTTTGGATCCCAAATGGGCCCCCCATCCATCTGGGCTAGCATCCATCACTATTACTCTAGAAGGTGAAATTACCCATGGAACACCCCTGGAAAGGTTACTGAGGTCTAACCACCAGTACAGGGAACAGATGACAACTGGAGAGAGGGATAATCTACTGTTAAGATGCCCCTGTAATAGCTCATCAGCACAGAGAATCTCCTGCTGCAGACATCTAGTACGGAATTGGGCCCACTGAACTGCCGGAATACAGGATATCATAGACCCCAATAAGGACATCAGAGGATGTTCAATAGCCTCCCTAACTTAGGGTGCTTTCACATCAGCGTTTTTCGTAATTCGCGGCAGATGCGGTGAAAAAACCGCATCTGCCGCGTTTGCCGCATAACGGTTCCACTTGCGGCACGGTTGCGGTTTTTTCCATAGGAAGTATAGGGGGACTTGCGGCAGATGCGGCAAGTGCGGTATTGCACTTGCGGCAGGTGCGGCAGAGAAAAAAACCGCGGCTGACCGCGGTTTTTTTCTCTGCCGCACCTGCCGCAAGTGCAATACCGCACTTGCCGCATCTGCCGCAAGTCCCCCTATACTTCCTATGGAAAAAACCGCAACCGTGCCGCAAGTGGAACCGTTATGCGGCAAACGCGGCAGATGCGTTTTTTTCACCGCATCTGCCGCGAATTACGAAAAACGCTGATGTGAAAGGGCCCTTATACTGCTATCAGTAGTTTCGTTTTCAGGAAGGAGGCACATCTGACTTATGGAATCGAGGTGAAGACCCAGAAATGATTGAGGAGTAAGTGGAATCATCCTGGACTTGTCCCAGTTGATCAGTCAGCCTAGAGCCTAAAATGATTAAATTGTGTTAGCAAGACAATCTCTGAATTGGGTGGCAGAGCTCCCCAACACCATAAAGTCATCCAGGTATGGCACAATGAGTGTATCCTGTTGAGGCAAATAGGCCATCACCTCCGATATCAATTTTGTGAAGATACGGGGAACAATGGAGAGACCAAACGGCATTGCTGCAAACTGAAAATGTCGGGGATGCCCTTTGATGGTGACCGCCACTCTGAGGAATTACTGATAGTCGGGATGATTCGCCAAACGCTAATAGGCATCCTTCAGATCCAGGACCGTCATGAAGCATCTGGGAAATAATAGCTTAATGGTAGATTTTATTGACGCCATTTTGAAACTATGAAAGCATAGAAAGGAGTTCAATCTCTTTAAATTTATGATAGTCCTATAGGAACCATCAGGCTTAGAAACCAGGAACAAGGGGGAATAAATTCCCCTTTCCTCCTGGTTTGCGGGAACTTCTACCAGGACCTGCTTATCCAACAGGCTCCTGATTTCAGATTCAAGAGCCTGCTGCTGTAAAATGGACGGTGGAAAAGTCCTTACAAAAAATCTTGAGGGATGTGATCAAATTCTAGCCTAAGTCCCAAGGAGACTAGGTTCAGGATACAGGAGTTAGAAGTAATATGTTGCCATGCATCTGTATAATATTGTAACCTGCCTCCCACAGGGGGATCAGATCTGGAGGAACACCTTTTGGTTTGGCCTCCCTGCTGTCCCACTGGTCCCAGTCCCTATAGGATTTCTTCTGACCGAATGGATGTCATTTGAACACTCTCCTATAAAATAGAACAGACAGATTAGGGAACCCCTTCTTTCTTTCTGCTGCTTTAGAGAGAATATCATCCAGGGCCTTGCCAAACAGGTACTCACCCTGACATGGCAGTGTGCACAACTTAGATTTTGCTTCTGCATCTGCCTCCCAACCCTTAAGCCAAAGCGCACATCAAGCAAAATTAGTCAGGCCCACTGATCTGGCCACCAGCCGTAGGGAATCCAATGAGCCAACTGCTAGGTATACCGTACCTCCACATATCAACTATGAAGGTGATTCCCTGTAGGGTATATATAAAAAACAAACATGCGGCGTCAATCTCAGCGCGTTACCAATGTAACTCTCTGGTGCCCTTTTGATGAAGTTTCATGCACTCACCTCTTACCATAAAACTTCAAGCATATGGTTTTTCCAAAGCCTCCTCACGCTTTGGATATTTATCCGGGTCTGCTGCTTGCCTTGAATTGATCCTGTGTTGTATCCTGCCACGGATTCCCACAGGCATAAAGGTTCAATAGGAGGTTATCCAATTCTATGGTGGCCGCGCTCCCCGTAAAATCATTACCACGGGGAGCGCGGCCACCATAGAATTGGATAACCCCCTATTGAACCTCCACATATCAACGGAATCGATGATTGTAAATTTCCCTGGACATACCTTTCCCAATCTGTTCCTCCAACTGATCAACCCAGATTAACATAGATCGTGCTGCACATGTTGCCGATATGGCCGGTTTAAAGGCTCCTGTGCAGGACTCCCAGGAATGCTTAAGGAGCATGTCTGCTTTGCGATCTAGTGGATCAGACAGTAGCCCCGAGTCTCCACAGGCAAGGTAGAACACTTGGATGTAGAAGCCACCGCCACATCCACCTTAGGTAACTTGGATCAATTAAGTAAGTCCTCACCCTCAAATGGATATCTCCTTTTTAAAGATGAAGGAAGGGACCCTCGCCTCTCCTGCTTTTTCCATTCCCTTTTGACTAGATCCTTTACTGCTGATATCACTGGAAAAAGACGTCTTTTCTTCTGGGAGAGTCCTGCAAACATAATGTCCTGTGAGGACTTAGCTTCCTTAGAGTCTGTAATCACCATGGTGTTACGTATAGATTTCACCAGGTTGTCCATGCTTTCCAAAAGGAAGCAGGATTTCCCCTCCTCATCTGATGATGATGACGACGACACAGAAGAGCCAGAGGAACTGTCCTGGCTGGTGTCAGATGTAATCAATCAGGGGAATGTCCTTCTTGGATTTAGCCTTATGTTCCTTAGGATGGGCACCTCTTTTAAGGGACTGCAATTCCTCCCTAATCATAGTATGTATGTCCGTTGATCGAATGGATGACTCCTCCTGCAACGTCTGATCTATGCAGTGCTGACACAGTCGTTTAGAATAAGTGTCAGGAAAGGGTTGTGAACATAGCGCACACTGCTTGTGTTTGGGTTTCTTTATTTTCTTAGCCTAGAGAGGGGGTACACAGAAAGAAGAAGGGGATCAGCTTAATAGGCAAAGCCTGTAACACTCACCCAGTGAAGCTCATAATGTGGTACCGGTTCTGGAGGTGGAGGCACAGCCTGAGATGAAGACGGAACAGCTTTACTCCGCTCCCTCCGATCAGTGGAGCTGCCCTCTCTGGACCACCCACTGCTGCTCTTGCTTATGCTGTACTGCACATCCTCCCCAAGAGCGTGCACCTCTGAAGCCCCTGGAAAGGACATCGCTTGGGCACCCAGGCTGCTTGTTGATGCCTGGATTTATGCTTAAACAGCCTGCCTTTCCGCTCTCCATGCCGGGCACACCTCCCCGGCCCACCCGGAAGTGTTACCCATCACTTCCGGCCCAAAATGCTAATTGGTCACGGCGCTGGAGGCAAAGGGTGGCCGGCCGATGCAGCCGATGCCAGCTACTGACACCCGCACCCTGTGCCTCGGATGAAGTGCAGCCATTCCTCCACCACACCGCGTTCTCCATGAGTCAGGGCGGCCCCATCCGAATGCTAACATCATGGCATCCTGGTCAGATGAGCCTGCAGGCAAGACTTCCAAACGCTGCTTCTTGTGCCCCAGACCCTGCCGTTCCCACGGAGACCGACATAGAGGTTGATTGGACTGAGGTACGCTTCCATACTGCAGATTCCCATCAGGGACAGGAAACAGACTGAGGAGGCTAGGGGGAGCCACCCCTTTTTATCTGTAGGTTTCCTGTCCCTGTGGGTGGATCCCCTCTCTCCAGTGGGTGCCGTCGTGGCGATGAGAAAAGCGATCATGCCATCATAGAATTTTGGATAACAAGAGGAGGAAGACCAGTGAAAACTCAGAGTTCAAGGTTGGATTTTAGAGAGGCAAATTTTAAGGGATTAATAAAGAGGATAAGAGAGATCCAATGGTTTTATGTCCTTTAAAAAATAAAATACTCAAAGCACAATCCCAAAAAGCAAGAAGAATAGGAAGCATTTCAGGAACCCAAGACGGAAAAACACAGAACTTAAAAACACATGCTAAAAAGTAAAAAAGAAATGTTTACTAAATGGAAAGATGGAGGAATATCTAAAGAACAATATATTGCAGTCTGCAGAGCCTGCAGGGCACACATCAGATTGGCTAAAGCCGATAATGAATTAATGGCGGGTTTACACATTGCGATATCGTAGTCCAATTTCAATGAAAAGTCACGTGGTTCGATCGTTGGACCCGATATCGTTCCTGCGTTGTATGGTGTGAACGTCCAATACGATGCAGGAACGATGTCAATGCGATATCGGGGATTGAATGAGCGCGCTATTCAATTCCCCGATATTGAAGGGAGATTGGAGTCGGATCGTGCTGTGTAAACGCACAACTACGATGCGATTTGAAACGTCACCCATTCACTCCCATGCTAAAGGATCGTTCCTGGGTTGGGGGGCGTAGACATCGCACGGACGTTGTATTGCGATATTGCAGCGTGTAAACATCCAATGCGATGCGGGAGAAACGTGCACTAATTGCGCGCTCCCGTGCCATTGAGTTGCGATATCGCAACGATATTGAAGCGTGTAAACCCACCATAAGGCTTGCAAGAGACATAAAAAGCAATAAAAAAGGATTTTGGAGGTATGCCAAAAGTAAAAGAAAAGTCAAATATGCCATAGGATTTTTACAGGATAAAGATAGTGAAGTGGTAAAATAATTATGATAAGATGGCCACACTTTTAAAGTCCTACTTTACAACTGTTTTCTCTCAGAAAGTAAATGCAACATCAATTGATCTTCACTATACTATTAAAGGAAAAGAACAATCCCAGCTATCTATAAAACACAAAGATAGCGAGGGAATACTTAGCTAACATTAATTAAATCAAGTCTCCGGTCCAGATGAATTACACCCCAGTGTACTGAAGAAGATAGAGGAAATTTTTTAACTACTCACCATAAGCTTTGAAAATGCTTGGAGAACAGAAGTCCTAGAGGACTGGAGAAGAGTAAATGTTGTCCCTATCGTCAAAAAGGGGAAAGACGACCCAGGGAATTATAGGCCTGTGAGCCTGATTTCTATACCAGGAAAGATCTTTGAACAAATTATTAAACAACATGGATGCAAGTACCTGGATGAGAATGAAGGGACCAGATTCAGCATGGGTTTGTAACGAATAAGTCATTGCAAACTAATTTAATTTCCTTCTATGACAGAATTACTCACTGGGTAGATCAGGGAAACGCAGTAGATATAGTATATCTTGACTTCAGCAAAGCATTGAACAAAGTATCTCATACCATCTTTGTTAAAAAAAATGACAGTATAGAAGGAACAAGGCAATGGTTACGTGGATTCATAACTGGCTTAGTGATCGGACGAAAAGAGTGGTCATAAATGACAGCACATCAATTTGGCAGAATGTCTCAAGTTGGGTACCACAGGGCTCTGTCCTGGGCCCTGTGTTGTTAAACATCTTTATCAATGATTTGGATGAAGAAATTGAGGGTAAACTGATTAAATTTGCAGATGGCACCAAGCCAAGATGGATAGCGAATACTAGAGAAGAGAGAAAGGTTACAAAAAGATCTAAACCAACTGGAACAGTGGGTAGCAACTAACAGAATGGTGTATAACAGGGAGAAATGAAAGTCCTACATCTGGGCAATAAAAATGAAAAAAGCATATACAGAATGCAGGAATATGACTAAGCAACAGCATGTCCGAAAATGACATGGGTATACTAATAGTTCACAGACGAACATGAGTCAACAGTGTGATGCAGCAGCAAAAAAGGCAAACACAGTTCTGGAATGTATTAACAGAAGCATAGAATCTAGATGACATGATGTCATTATCACCCTCTACTCCTCTTCGTTCAAACCTCACCTGGAATGCTGTGTCCAGTTCTGGGCACTACATTCTAAGGAAGACCTCTACAAACTAGAGCAACTTCTTAGTCACAGACTCCTATCCTTTCACCCGACAACACAAATTGACCTGATGATCTGGTCTGATTATACCCCTATTTTGTTGTTCTTAAGACTCGAAAAACCTCTCCTCGGAGAATGGACCTGGCCCTTACACCCATAGCTCCTAAAAATTCCATTTGTCAACTAGCTATATAATTGGCAATTTCGGACTTTCTGGACTACAACAAAGATGACTCAACAGCTCTCCCATATCAATGGGAGGCCCTAAAGGGAGTCATCAGGTGGGGTGCTTATCCAGCAGGGGGCACAGTTGAAAAGAGACAGAATAGCTAACATCAATGATCTTTTACAACGCATTCAGACCTTAAAGTCATCCATAAACGTACTCCGGATTCTCAGGTCATGGCTGACTTACTGAAAGCTAAGTCTGACTTGGGCTCCCTGCTGGATACAGCATCGGCAAGGCAACGTGATTGTTTCCGAAAATACTTACATGAATTCTCTAATAAGCCTGGTAGGGACATGGCCAGATTTCTACATCCTCGTATCATCACTTACATCCCTACTATAAAATCCACAAACGGGTAAACCTCTACACTCCCCATTAGAAATTGTAGATTCTTTCAGAGACTACTAAGACTCCCTTTATAACCTCAGGGGGCCGTTGGCTGACATGTCTTCAACTGACTTCCAAGACAGAGTTGACATTTATGTAAACAATACCCCGCTACCACCCCTCCCCACTGAAGAAATAATGGCTTTTCAGCACCCGTTCTCAGAACAAGAGATTTCAGACACAGTTAGGTCTTTAGTAAACAGCAAAATGTTCCGGCCCTGATGGGTTTTCGGCCAACTTTTACAAATTATTCACACCCAATCTACTACCATTTATGACAAAACTATTCAACTCCATCTCTGAGAGTTGTCCCTTTGCTTCTCAGACTCGCTGCTACGATCACAGTTATTCCCAAAACAGACAAAGACCCTTTACTGTGCGCAAACTATCATCCCATTCCTTAATCAATGTTCAAGTGCAGATTTTCGCAAAACCGATAGCAAGCAGATTCAGCCCCATGATTCCTAGCTCCATCCATGAGGATCCGGCTGGGTTTGTGCAAAGCAGAGAAGCTAGAGATAATACTGTAAAAACTTTGCTTCTCACCTCCTACATGCGTAAACAAAAAGTTACCAGCCTGTTTACAATCAATAGACGCTGAAAAGGCATTTGATCACCTTGGCTGGAGCTTTTTGCGGTCTTCATTGACGCAACTTGGGATAGGGACTGCTATGCTAGGAAGGATTTTGCACTGTATTGGGTTCCACTACCCACCTTAAATCAATGGCACTTCTTCATTCCCCCTGAAAATAACTAATGGCACTAGGCAGGGTTGTCCCCTATCCCCCTCACTATATATTGTTGCGATGGAACATCTCGCGATTGGGCTGCGAAATGCTCCGGACATTAAAGGCCTACAGATTAGAGAGCTTAAAGAGCTTTCAGCCATTTATGCAGATGATCTGCTGATTTATGTTACTAATCCGACGGTTACCTTCCTGGTGCTTATGCAAGAGTTCCAGAGATTTGGTGAAATATCCAATTTTAAGGTAAATTAGTCAAAGTCGGATGCTCTCAATATTTCCATGCCTGATGAATTAGTTACTAGACTTCAGTCATCATTAAAATACTTGGGAGTCCTGATTCGTAAACATTTTGATGACATCTTTAACCTAAATTACACGCCACTTCTTTGCAAAACTATAACGGACATGAAAAGATATAATAGATCTCAACTTTCTTGGTTTGGTCGTATTAGTGCTGTTAAAATGGACATCCTCCCTCGCTTCCTCTACTTCTTTCAAACAGTTGCGATAGCTATCCCAGATGATTTCTTCAAGCAGTCCGCCATTAATTGTTTCATATGGGGACTGACAAGCTGCGAATTAGGTTTACAGACCTGACCAAACCTAAATCAAAAGGGGGCACGAGTCTACCTTAAAAGGTACTATCAATCCATTCTCCTCTCCAGAATCATAGACTGGAGATATAATGATCTCCACAAACAATGGGTGACTGTTGAAAAACGTCTCTCCTCTTGCTCTTTATATTGGTTACCTTGGCTCAGTGCCTCCCACAGACCCCCAACATTGGAATTCCCCTCGCTTACGCAAATAGTCCTGAAATTTTGGGACATATACCATGATAAATTGCAGTTGATTAGCAGACCGAGTAGACTAACCTTCCTCTTTAACAACTGAGATTTTCCCCCTGACATGACGAGAAATGTATTCCTTTGCTGGAAATCCACTGATCGTATCAGGCTGGGACAGGTGGCAGATAGACTCTTGGGGCTCTCCACGGTGGGGGCATTGTGTGGAACCTGTCATGGGGAATCACTCTCTTGGCTGGAATTTGCTCAGCTTAGAATTTTATATCAGGTGAGTCCTTTGAGCCACCTACTTTGCTCGAGTCCTTGATGCTATCGTCTGAGGGCCCCGTCCACACAGTCTAGTACTCTACAACTTGGTTTTGAAGTTGTCTACTGATACTCCTCGGTTAATTGCCGTGTGGGAGAGAGACTTGCAGACCATTTTCTCTGAACCTGACCGCCAAAAGATCTATGCCCTCACCCACAAGATATCTGTCTCTTGCAGATCACAAGAGACAAATTATAAAATTTTGACTCGTTGGTACAGATGCCCTGCCCTCCTTTATAAGATTAACCACGAGGTTTCAGGTGTATGCTGGAGATGTGGTGGGGAGGAAGGTTCCATGCTTCATATTTGGTGGTCTTGTAGTCTCTTACACCCATTTTGGTCAGTGATTTTCAAAATCTTTCACTCAATGCCTGGTATACAATATTAGCTATCCCCCAGATTGCTCTCCTTTCGCTGATCCCTGGCTTTGTGTAGGTGATCAAAAAGGGTCTTTTTAGGCTCTGCTTACTGGCGACCAGATCAATTATCACTGGAGATCTACAAGAATTCCCTCTAGTATTGAGCAGGTGCTAGAGATGGATAGACTGGAGCACATGGAGACACTCATGGCTCAGGACAACGACACAATGGCTGAGCATGGAAATATCTGGTTTCTTTGGAAATCATTCAAAGACAGGCCCCGAGTTCCCGCCATGGCTACATGAGTCATCTTGATTTTAATTGTTAAAATAACTGCTAACAGTGGTTTGCAATTTAGTTCAGTGTCATCCCCTTCCTTCCCCGTCCCCTTCTCTCACCGATTTCCCTCACTCTTCATTATCTTTCTCTTTTTCTTTTCTTGTTTACTTCTTATCCTTGCTAGGCTTTAGAGTCCGGTGTTCCTCCGTTTGGCTATACTGAGCCTGAGTAAAGAATCGAGACCAGGACTCAGTACTTAATATAATCTCTACAATTTATATGTTTTGATCAGTGTTCTTCTTTAAGTGTACATTCTACCATGAAACCCTCTGTTGTCCGAAAGTTGGACACGGATCACTTTCCAATTGAACTTCTGTACATTGTTACATTTGCTGTTTATATGGATGACTTAAACTTTAATAAATATATTTTCTGCAAAAAACAAAAACAGAGCAAGTTCAGAGAAGTGCGACCATAATGATGACCAGTCTGCAAACCATGTCCTATGAGGAACGGTTACAGGATTTGGGAATGTTTAGCTCACAAAAAGAAAACTGAGCGGAGACTTAATAGCTGTCTACAAATATCTTAAGGGCTGTCACACTGTAGAGGGATCAGCTTTATTCTCATTTGTACAAGGAAACAATAGAAGCAATGAGATAAAACTTAAGGTACCGTTACACGCAACAATGTTGAAATGATATCACTAATGATCTCGGGGGCGCACAGTCGTTAGGACATTGTTTTGACATCATTGGTGAGATGTCACACGTGTAGATATCGTGCACGATGCACCAACCATCCAGAGAACAGAGATCGTTTCCACAACCCAGCAAACGATACTTGTTCACTGATGTGAATGAGCAAAGTCGTGAAAGACATCGTTAACGCAGTGTCAGACTGAACAATGCAGCAGGCTGGCAGATTGTGGATCGTCTGATTTGAGAACATGTTCTCAAATCAGCGATCAGCGACCAACAATTTATCGTAACTATAACTCAGAGTCACAAGCAATGAGTAGTAACGATGTCGCTTGAACGACTCCAAACCCGTGACGTTTAAACGATATCGTTCACAATATCTTATGGTGTAACGGTACCTTTAATGGGATGAGACACAGATTAGATATTAGAAAAAAACTTTTTGAGAGTGACGGTCATCAACGAGTGGAACACGCTGCCACGAGAGGTGCGAGTTCCCCTTCAATAGAGGCTGGACAGACATCTGTCTGGGATGATTTAGTGAATCCTGCTTTGAGCAGGGGGTTGGAGCAGATGACCCAGGAGGTCCCTTTCAACTTTACAGATATTACATACCGTAGAATGGTAAATATTGAGTCTTTATATAAGCTTGATATGTTTGTCAATAAAAGATTAATAACTTATGAAATGCGTATAGTTGGTATTTCAGTAAATATCCGACTAAAAAAATATTTAAAAACGAAGCAGCAATCTGTGGAAAAACTACATTTGTGTCAGTATCAAAACATCTTGGTCATGATTGTACAAGTTACTGAGTGCTTTTTTATCTGGGTTGTATGCCCTATTAAAAGTTACTGGATTATAGATTCACTTAGGCTACTTTCATATTTGCGTTTCGGAATGCAGCGTATCATCCACATGCACAAATGCATGCCAAAACGCACACATAGTTCTGTCAATTATATGCATGCGTTGACAGACTTATTGCCCATAGGTATGTATGGCACCCCTGCTGGGGATTGCCACAGGACCCACTGGTGCAAGGAGAGACATACACCTTGGTACACACAGCACACAACACCTTCCACCACAGACCTGGAGGGGGAGCCCCACTGGCTGTCCTTAAGCCAGATCCCCTATAAAAGATCCAGGCCTGAGAGGAAGAGTCCGTTAGTTCCAGTTAGTCTGCAGTGAGCAGAGGAGAGAGCAGCAGTGAAGGAGCTGGTCGCTGGGATCAAGCCAGGCCCAGGACCAGGGAACACTGACCCAGCTGTGCTGAGCCCTAGGAAGAGGGTCAGAGGCCAGTGGAGGAAGTAGGAGAAAAGGAAGAAGGGAACATACCAGGTTTCTCTGTTGCCCACCCGGACACCAGAGTCCGATTCTACTAACAATCTAAAGTGCACAGCAGAGAAAGACAATCCCCCTGAGGGAACGGCTAGAACACATTCAAACCTGACCAAGTATATGACCAGAGACCTAAGCAGAGAATAGGGATCCCACAGAAAGGTCTTCAATGTCGGTTATGGAGTAGTACCCTGAGAGGGAGAAGGAGCAGCAAGTTCAGTTTCAGGCAGGGCTTACCCCAAGGACTGCACACAATAACAGAGGAGGCCTCACAACTTTCCAAGGTGAACATCGCAAATTGCACAGAGAACCTGGTTATTCTCCTGGACTGTAGCTGTTACCGGACATCAGTAAAAAGGTACCGAAACAAATACAATTGTGTGTGTGTGCCTGCTTCCCCACCACCTGCAGCGTTCACAGTAGAATCACTACCACTACTCCCCTCATCCACCCAGCTGCCCTGAGGTAAAGCTCCACCTGTGGGGAGCTGTACTACTCTGAGCTGTACCTCCATCACCTGAGTGGCCGGCCGCAGCGATGGTATGCACTTTACCAGGTACCACAGGTGGCGTCACGTTACAGATTCCCCATCCATCATCATCATCCCCCACCTTCCCTGCCATTGAGGGTCCAGGGAACGGAACCGGGAACCGATCAGCCATGACCCCCTATCAAAGTGACCATCTGTCCCAGTATCCGAGTACCCCCTATCCCTGTTGACGGACTCATGTATATTGTCGGCCATTGAAACGGTTATAAAGAGGCCGGGGAGAGAGTGTACCCAAAGACAGCCTGGCCAAGCCACCAACCCACATGGCCTGACAAAAGGCGAAATCCAGAAGATGGTGCACAAAAGCAAAGAGGAATATTTCAGCATCTGGAGGAACAACATAAACAAATCACAGAAACTGACGATATACCAGAACCTACAGAGGGAGTACAAACTGGCCCCATATCTAGTGAAACTAGAAAACCCTAAGGAGCGACAGATCCTGAGCTTGTACAAACGGAGCGCCTACAGCCTACTCATTGAATCCGGGCGGCACCAACAGAACTACAAGCCCCGAAAAAGCAGATTGCCCAGCAGTGCCCTCAGGAGGCCATGGAGGATGAGGCCCACTTCTTGCTGAGGTGTAATAAATACTCTGCAGTGAGGGACACTCACTTCAAGAGACTGTCCGATCTCCTCCTAGACTTCACCTCCATGGATGAGGAAGAGAAACTGCCAATACTACTGGGCAAAGAGGAAAGTGCAGCGGCCATAGCAGCGCAATAAGTCTGGTGCCTGCCACAGACTAAGAGGAGAGAGAGAGAGTTGAGAGGTGAGTGTGATGAGTGAGTATTAATTTTGCCCAATCCAGAACAGAAAATGTCCTGGGAGGAGCTGTGGATTTCGTCACAAGTAAAAAAAAAAAAAAAACAACAACAAACGCTGTGTTTGCTGCGGTGCTCTGCAGATGGCAGTGCGTCTCCATTCACTGCCATGCATTGTTTCTGCACTTCTGTCTGCGTGCAAAGCAAGCCTCCTGAGACACAAAAGAAATGCAACATGTTGCGTTCGAAGGGTGCAGAGAATATGCGCATCTGAACCAACGCAGCAAAACACAGGTAAAGTGTGTCCCCATCTTAAACATAGGGACACACTACGCATACGTTTGGCTGCTTTCGCATACGCTACGTCCCAAAAGCAAGTGTGAAACCGGCCTAACGAACACAAAGATCTACAGCAAACATCAAGACCATCGCCCTTCCCTATGCGGTGCTGGCAGGGATGATATACAGAAGAATAACCTGATCTTACAAACCAATACCCACAAATTAAGAAAAGTGTTGCAATCTTGTCTCCAATTTACAGACTTGGAATCACATGCAGAACCGTGTACAGTAACAAAGCAGCAGATGGACTTCAAACAGATGTTTCTCAACTAGATGATCTGTTGTAAAATCAATATTTCACCTCCTCTAGAGAATTTACAGCTACCACATGGTCTATGCTAAGCAATTCTCGCCACAGCTGAGGAGTAAAGTCTATATGTTTACTAGTAATGTGG
>JARQOC010000003.1:188066862-188091116 GCA_033576535.1 Allobates femoralis
TGAACATCACCAAGCATCTACAAGACTGGTAAGAACAATGAGTGGCCCCTGACAAGGTAGGAAATAAAATACAATACAAAGAGGCACTTTAATACTAGCAGGCTACTAGAAGTCTTGTGTAACCCATGAGTGGCATATTACAAGTTTGCAAACAAAATACAATATTGTCTGGATAAATAAAAAATCATCATATGTTATACATTAAAGGGGTCACAATACTGTATTTATGGAACAGTTGTATTTCACTTTTTATATATTCCATTAGTATGGCACCTTTACTAATGTAAACATATTGTGATGCACAAATAAGAAGGATTGTTGTCTCAAAAGAGGCATTTTTAACATTAATGTTTGATTGGCAATTGCAATTTTATGTATAAAAAAACACTATTCACCTGTTACACTGTGCTTGACAAAGATCTATTTGGTCGAAACGTTGCACCACTGAGGGCTGAATTAAAGTATGTCCACCTTTTTTGTAATTTGGATGTGCTGCCTGTTTATTGGATTTATATTGTACATTTGAACACCGTAGTCAGGAAGTATTGTGCCCCTCTTTAAGTTTTCAAGTTTATGCTGATTCCCTTTTTTGTTTTATATATATATATATATATATATATATATGTATACAGTATATATATATATATTGGGGTCATTTAGAAATGTCCTTATTTTTTAAAGAAAAGCACATTTTTTTCAATGAAGCTAACATTAAGTAAATCAGAAATACGCTCCATACATTGTTAATGTGATAAATGACTATTCTAGCTGCAAATGTCTGTTTTTTAATGCAATATCTACGTAGGTGTATAGAGGCCCATATCCAACAACCACCACTCCAGTGTTTTAATGGTACATTGTGTTTGGTAACTGTGTAAGACGGCTAATGGATGTTTAGAAAACCTTTGTACAAGTATGTTAGCACAGCTGAAAACGGTTTGGCTGATTAGAGAAGCTATAAAATTGACCCTTCTTTGAGCTAGTTGAGAATCTGGAGCATTACATTTGTTTGCTCTATGAAACTCTCAGAATGGCCAGAAAAAGAGAACATTCATGTGAAACTCAACAGTCTATTCTTGTTCTTAGAAATGAAGGCTATTCCATGCGAGAGATTACCAAGAAACTGGAGATTTCCTACAACGGTGAGCACTACTCCCTTCAGAGGAGAGCATGAACAGGCTCTAACCAAAGAAGAAAGAGAAGTGGGAGGACCCACTGCACAACTGAGCAATAAGACAAGCACATTAGAGTCTCTAGTTTGAGAAATTGATGCCTCACAGCTCCCCAACTGGCAGCTTCATTAAATAGCACTGTAAAACGCCAGTGTCAACATCTACTGTGAAGAGGCGACTCCGGGATGCTGGCCTTCAGGGCAGAGTGGCAAAGAAAAAGCCATATCTGAGACTGGCTAATAAAAGGAAAAGATTAATATGGGCTAAAGAACACAGACATTGGACAGAGGAATATTGGAAAAAAGTTTTATGGACAGACGAATCAAAGTTTGAGGTGTTTTGATAACACAGAAGAACATTTGTGAGACAAAGAACAACTGAAAAGATGCTGGAAGAGTGCCTGACGCCATCTGTCAAGCATAGTGGAGGTAACGTGATGGTCTGGGGTTGCTTTAGTGCTAGTAAAGTGGGAGATTTGTACAAGGTAAAAGGGATTTTGAATAAGGAAGGCTATCACTCCATTTTGTAATGCCATGCCATACCCTGTGGACAGAGCTTGATTCGAGCCAATTTCATCCTACAACAGGACAATTCCCCAAAGCATACCTCCAAATTATGCATGAACTATTTAGGGAAGAAGCAGGCAGCTGGTATTCTATCTGTAATGGAGTGGCCAGCGCAGTCAACACATCTCAACCCCGTTGAGCTGTTGTGGGAGCAGCTTGACAGTATGGTACGCAAAAAGTGCCCGTCAAGCCAATCCAACTTGTAGGAGTGGCTTCAGGAAGCATGGGGTGAAACGTCTCAAGATTACCTCAGCAAATTAACAGCTAAAATGCCTAAGGTCTGCAATGCTGTAATTGCTGCAAAGGGAGCATTATTTGATGAAAGCAAAGTTTGAAGGAGAAAATTATTATTTCAAATAAAGATCTTTACTTCTAACCTTGTCAATGTCTGGACTATATTCGCTCTTCATTTTGCAATTTTTTTGATAAATAAAAGTATGAGTCTTCATGGAAAACACAAAATTGTCTGGGTGATCCCAAACTTTTGAACGGTAGTATATATACAGTCATATGAAAATGTTTTTTTTAAAAAAATAGTTTTTTTTCAACAGCTATTTCAGTGTGATATATGTAACACAGTAATATTTCAGGATTGAAATGAGGTTTATTGTACTAACCAAAAATGTGAAATATGCATTATTTCAAAAATTGACAGGTGCAAAAGTATGGGCACCTCAACAGAAAAGTGACATTAATATTTAGTAGATCCACCTTTTGCAAAATAACAGCCTCTAGTCGTTACTATAGCTGTTAATGAGTTCCTGGATCCTGGATGAAGGTATTTTTGACCATTCCTCTTTACAAAACAATTCCAGTTCAGTTAAGTTTGATGGTCGCCGAGCATGGACAGCCCACTTCAAAACATCCCACAGATGTTCAATGATATTCAGGTCTGGGGACTGGGATGGCCATTCCAGAACAGTGTAATTGTTCCTCTGCATGAATGCCTAAGTAGATTTGGAGCAGTGTTTTGGATCATTGTCTTGCTGAAAGATCCATCCCCGGCGTAACTTCAACTTTGACACTGATTCTTGAACATTATTCTCAAGAATCTGCTGATACTGAGTGGAATCCATGCGACCCTCAACTTTAACAAGATTCCCGTCGGCAAGATTGCCGTCATTGGCCACACAGCCCTAAAGTATGATGGACCCTCCCCCAAATTTGACAGTGGGTATCAAGTGTTTTTCTTGGAATGCTGTGTTTTGTGGCTCCATGCATAATGCCTTGTTGTATAACCAAACAACTCAATCTTTGTTTCATCAGTCCACAGGACCTTCTTCCAAAATGAAACTGGCTTGTCCAAATGTGCTTTTGCATACCTCAGGCGACTCTGTGGCATGCATGCAGAAACGGCTTCTTTCGCATCACTCTCCCATACAGCTTCTCCTTGTGCAGTGTGCGCTGTATTGTTGACCGATGCACAGTGACACCATCTGCAGCAAGATGATGCTGCAGGTCTTTGGAGGTGGTCTGTGGATTGTTCTTGACTGTTCTCATCATTCTTCTTCTCTGCCTCTCTGATATTTTTGTTGGCCTGCCACTTCTGGCCTTTACAAGAACTGTCCCTGTGGTCTTCCATTTCCTTACTATGTTCCTCACAGTGGAAACTGACAGGTTAAATCTCTGAGACAACTTTTTGTATCCTTCCCCTGAACAACTATGTTGAACAATCTTTTTTTTCAGTTCATTTGAGAGCTGTTTTGAGGAGCCCATGATGCCACTCCTCAGAGAAGATGCAACTAGGAGAACAACTTGCAAGTGGACACCTGAAATAGCTTTTCTCATGATTGGATACACCGGGCTATGAAGTACAAAGCTCAATGAGGTTACCAAACCAATTTAGTGCTTCAGTAAGTCAGTAAAAAGTAGTTAGGAGTATTCAAATCATGAAAATCAGAAGGGTGCCCATACTTTGGCACCTGTCAAATTTTGAAATAATGCATATTTCACATTTTTGTCCATCAGTTATTACATATCACACTGAAATAGCTGTTGCAAAAAACAATTTTAAACAAAAAAAAAGAGTAAGATTAAGAGGGGTGCCCAAACTTTTTTATATGACTATATATATATATACACACACAGTAGTGAGTATTACAAATGCTAACAATATCTGAGAAACAAAATCTGAGCCTTAATATTTTGTCAAATATTTAATAGCTTTCAGTTTGGGAACACAATACTGTGACAACAGAGCATTGATATAATTTTGTTAATAAAATAGTTAAAGTGGGCATATTTGTTCAAAAGATTTGGTTTGAAAACTTGGTTACTGAAGTTGTCACCCCAGATTATTGTGTGCTCACTTTAATCATCTTGCTGCACCTAGCTAAACATAGCATTGTGATCGTTCTGAATCTGATGTACGTAGAATAATGTCTCGTAGACCCATTGTAGTAGTGAAATAGTACATGATTGTTAATAGATGCCTTAAATGTAAAGTTATAATACTAAACCAATAGTGTTTGAAAGATGTTTTTGAACCACCTAAAGAAATGTTAGCCTAACTTTCCCAATGCCATGTTGGGAGGTTTGCTGCTCATCGCAAAGTTGTGTACTGTGCTGTTTAACGAACTTACATCGTTGCTATCCTTTTCAATAATGGACGAAGTACAGCACCTTCTCACTCACCATTACTGCCAACTGCTAATTATTATCTGACAGTATTTTTTCTGTACTTGTTGGCAAAAATAACCTTTTCTATTGCTTCCATTGTTTAAAATGTCCCAAATCAATAAATTATCCTTGTCTCAGTAACGAGTAATAAACACTGATAGCACTAAAGGCTAGGAAGCACAAACCTAGCCAGTGATCACTGTACAAGTTGCAGAACAGCCTATAACTGGTTATCATGACAAGCAAAAGGGTAACAATGTTTTGATTATTTTTTTTTTTTTTTCAGTCTCCATACCTCAACATCCACTACAGCTTTGAATGTGAGACTAACTTTATAATTATTTATTATTATTGGATCCAACTTTATTTTTTCAATGGGAAAAGGGTCATGTGACACATAAAACGTATTGAGAATTTCATAAGAAAAACAATGGTGTGCTTGGTTTTAACGTAACTTTATTCTTTCATGAGTTATTTACAAGTTTATCAGGATGTTTGGGAAGGAAAGGTGTATAACAGTCCGCGCTGCCAGGTCCACTTACTCCAAAGAACACACGAGTAGGTGATGTTCAAACAATATCCTTTATTTTCTCCTCTCTCCGACGCGTTTCGGTGCCCTCCTGGCACCTTCCTCAGTTCCCTGAGGAAGTTGCCAGGAGGGCACCGAAACGCGTCGGAGAGAGGAGAAAATAAAGTATATTATTTGAACATCACCTATTCGTGTGTTCTTTGGAGTAAGTGGACCTGGCAGCGCGGACTGTTATACACCTTTCCTTCCCAAACATCTTGATGTGCCTCCATGATTGAGTGGTCGGTGGAAGTCCAGCAGCAGCCATCAGGACATTATTACCGTATGCCTTCAAACCAGTTGTGGGTCTCACAACTGGCATAGGTGAGTGAAATTCTTACACAACACCTTGTGATACAGTGTCGCAAGTGATAGGGCACTATTGCGCCTCTTGTTCCCCCTCCTTTTTTTTATATTTACAAGTTTATGACCACTATAAAATGTGTTCAAAGTGCTGTCCATTGTGTTGGATTGTCAATGAAACCCTCTTCTTCCACTCTTGACACACTGATAGCAACACTGCAGAAAAAATGCTAACACAGGCTTCCAGTATCCATTGTTTCAGATGCTGCACATCTCGTATCTTCACAGCATAGACAATTGCCTTCAGATGAGTGATGAAGCAAACTTTTTTGTGAATAATGAAGTTAACAAACAAAACCATTGCTATTGGTCTAGAACTAACCCACAGTTGTTAGATCCCTTCAAGACTTTTGGAACACAAAATTGATGGCATGGTGTGGTATATGGGGTACAAAGATAGTGGGGCCATTCTTCATCAATGGAAACCTCAATGCCACTGGATATCTGAAATTGCTATTGATTCAGATATCCAGTAGCATTGAGGTTTCCATAGATGAAGAATGGCCGCACTATCTCTGTACCCCATATACCACACCATACCATCAATTTTTGTGTTCCAAAAGTCTTGGAGGGATCTATCCACTGTGGGTTACTGTCAGACCAATAGCAGTGGTTTTGTTTGTTAACTTCACCATTCACAAAAATATTTGCCTCATCACTCATCTGAAGGCAATTGTCTATGCTGTGAAGATACGAGATGTGCAGCATCTGAAATAATGTATACTGGAAGTCTGTGCTAGCATTTCTTCTGCGATGTTGCTATCTGTGTGTCAAGAGTGGGAGAAGAAGGTTGCATTGACAACACAACACAATGGGCAGCACTTTGAACACATTTTATAAGTGGTCATAAACTTGTAAACAACTCATGAAAGAATAAAGTTATGTTAAAACCAAGCACACCATTATTTTTCTTATGACATTCTCAATAAGTTTGATGTGTCACATGACCCTCTTCCCATTGAAAAAAATAAAGTTGGATCCAAAATGGCCGACTTGAAAATGGCCGCCATGGTCACCACCCATCTGGAAAAGTTGTCCACTTCCCAAAGACTAATGTGCCATAAACAGGAAGTTGATATCACCAACCATTCCCATTTTATTTAGGTGCATCCATATAAATGGCCCACCCTGTATTGTTGAAAACATTGTTGTCTTTTTTCTCGTCAGTGTATTTTACACCAATCTAATACGAGCCTTGAATTTTCACTTCATGAATTTTTAATGTTATTTTGGTTCAGTATTCACAAGAGGACTGACAATGTAAAGTTCAACAAATAAGGGTGAAGAGAAATTATAAACCCAGTGACATTATTATCACCAATCTGTAAATTGTAAGGGGACTTTATATCCATTAAAACTCACATTAAATGAAAAAAACAACTATATTTTATAAATTAGTGCACTAGTAAAGCCTTTCCTTTTAAATCTCTCTGTTCATGCTGTTGTCCTTATTTGCTATGAATTAGTGTCTATACTGCTGTATAGTCTCAGTGGGCCCCTTTAACACATACCACAATTTGTGATTGTAATATAGAGGCTGTGGGCTCTATATACAACCCCTGGCAAAAATTATGGAATCACTGTGCTCCGAGGATGTTCATTCAGTTGTTTCATGTTGTAGAAAAAAAAGCAGATCACAGACATGGCACAAAACTAAAGTCATTTCAAATGGCAACTTTATGACTTTAAGAATCACTAAAAGAAATCAAGATAAAAAATGTGGTAGTCAGTAAGGGTAATTTTTTTCAGACCAAGCAGAGGGTAAAACAATGAAATCACTCAATTCTGAGGAAAAAATTATGGAATTTTCATTCGCAAAACTAACACCTGCATCAAATTAGATCTGCTCGTTAGTCTGCATCTAAAAAAGAGTGATCACACCTTGGAGAGCTGTTGTGTCGAACCCCAGGCCCTGGGGTACTCGGGTATCAGGCTCCAAGGGTTAAGGGGATGTCAAGGGTGGCAGTGCCTGAGCCCGTGGCCTGGGTAACACTTCAAAAAGGGTGTATTTACAGGGGAATAAGAGTTTTTGTCATGTGACGCCATCTGTAGTGTCCGGTGATGTGTCACTAGCACCGCCACAGTCCGCCAGAGGTGGATGGTAGGGCGTCTTAGATGGCAGAGCCCCCTACAGTCACGGCTGTTCCTCCAGGGCAGCGTTCCTGAAAGGGAACAAGATGATGTAGGAAAACACTCGCAGAGGCAGAATTCACTTTCTCCCGCGTACTTTACTGTCAACTCGTAGCAGCATCAGATACAGTTCACAGTTCAGTGTTAGATGTTACAAACAACAGGTAGCTCTACGGGTGGCTGCAAGTGGATCCCAGGTGGTATGGTGGAACCCGTGGTGTACCTTCGTTGACAATCCCGTGTCCGTTCTTCCCCGCCTAGGATGGGCCTATACCTAGTAGCTCCGTGTAGGTAGTGTGGAGACCCGGGGGTCAGTGAGTGCTCTCGTCTGCAGGCCCAGCCGCCTTTACAAAGACAACGTGGACCAGGGCTCATCCCCAACTGAACGCCCGAGCTCCTTAACCGTGGGCGGAACACTACTCAGACAACACAGGGTGAGGGAATCACAATATTAAGGCTTTATTGGATCCCCAAACAGTTAACAGCATATAACGCATAACCAGCAAAACACAACAATGGAACAGGCAACAGAGTCTCACCCTTCCGCTGGCTCACCAGGGTTTAGAATGTAGCACAGCAAAGTCTGTAGCCAGGTGACTGTATCGTCCCAACCTGGGTTGCTTCCTTATCCTTATGCAGTCGTTATCATAGCCGAATCCGATAATCCGATGCTGAAGTCCTTGTGGTTCTATAGTCCGTATTCTGGTCCCCTTGGTCGGCACCAAAATGCCTAGGCCTGGGGTTATGGCTAGCTAACCGGACCCCAAGGTCCTAGATTAGCTGCCTGTATCCAATCTTCAATCAATCTGCTGGTCAAAGTGAAAAGTCCTCCTTATATACCCTCAGCCCTCATTGCAGGATATTGGGGATGTCACGATTGGTGCAATAACACTGTCTTTTCATTGGCTGGACCTCAAGCCTCATATAACCATTTTTGGTCATATTGCAGTCCATACATGGAGAGCCAAATGCTGATTGATGTAGCACCTAGCAGTGATACAATGGAATGTTAGTATGAGACATTGAGTCTGCAATCAATAATACTTAAACAATAGTAGCTGCAGCCATGTACATAGAGTCAGGGATCCACAAGGTAACATACAATGGACGATTAGCATAATTAAGTTCTCTGGCCTTCAATGACAAACAAGTTAGATAATTACATTGCCATTCTAGCTAAAACCACAGTAATCTATGAAAATCTGTAGGAAATTCTCCTTGGCCATCACAAGTTTACAAACCGTAATACAATATGGTATGGACATTGCTGTTACATTGCGAGCCGAGTCCAGCTGTCTTCTCTGTGTGCTGGCTGCCACAGCTCCAGGGTCCTAGAGCCCGCCTGCTCACAGAGATGATGTAGCAGTGCTGAGATTGTTCTCAGTCTGCTCATTCCCTGTGCATAGACATCTATATCTATGCACAGGGGATGTAGCAGAGAGGACATCGCGTTTTGGACTGCGTCGGACAGAAGAGGATTTTTTTAATTAAAGATGGAGTCCCTAATGGCTTTTTTGTTTATTTCAAATAAAAATTTTTCTCTGTGTTGTGTTTTTTTAACCCTTTATTGGAGATTCTTAGTGGCTGGGTCAAACGTGGCCTGACATTAAGAATCTCGGGCTTAATACCAGCTTGTATAACACAGCTGGTATTAACCCCTTTATTACCCAGCGTGCCACCGCCACCAGGGCCGCTGGAAGAGCAGGGTTCAGCGCCAGAGGATGGCGCTTCAATGAACGCGCCATCTTCTGGGGCGGCTGCGGGCTGCAATTTGCAGCGGGGGGTGCCCAGAAAGCTTGGGCCTCCCTGCGCTGCGGATTACAGCCCCCAGCTGCTTAGCTGTACCTGGCTAGACATAGAAATTGCGCGGAGCCCCACGCATTTTTTTTTTATTATTTCATGAAATTCATGAAATAATTAAAAAAAAGGGCTCCCCTATATTCTTGTGTCCAGCCAGGTACAAATAGGCACCTGGGAGTTGGGGGCAGCCCGTCGCTGCCTGCTGGATCTGGCTAGTTCCAGAAATACGGCGAAGCCCACGTGAAATTTTTTTCTGACAAATCCATAAAACAATGTAAATAAAAGGGACTGCATCTTTATTAACCCCTGGACCATGGGCGAGGGGTTAATAAAGATGCAGTCCCTTTTTTAGGATTGTTTTATTGATTTTTCAGAAAAAAAATTACATGGGCTTCGCCGTATTTCTGGAACCAGCCGGATCCAGCAGGCAGCGACGGGCTGCCCCCAACCCCCAGGTGCCTATTTGTACCTGGCCAGACACAAGAATATAGGGGAGCCCTTTTTTTTAATTATTTCATGAATTTCATGAAATAATTTTAAAAAAATGCGTGGGGCTCCGCGCAATTTCTATGTCTAGTCAGGTACAGCTAAGCAGCTGGGGGCTGGAATCCGCAGCACAGGGATGCCCAAGCTTTCTGGGCACCCCCGCTGCAAATTGCAGCCCGCAGCCGCCCCAGAAGATGGCGCGCTCATTGAAGCGCCATCCTCTGGCGCTGAACCCCGCTCTTCCAGCAGCCCTGGTGGCGGTGGCACGCTGGGTAATAAAGAGGTTAGGGCCAGCTTTGTATGATCAGCTGGCCCTAAGCCCGAAATTTATGGCGGTCACGCCAATATTAGACATGACCGCCATGAATTTCTATTAAATTGTTTTAAAAAAAACACAACACAGAGAAAATTTTTTATTAGAAATAAAAAAAAAAGCCATTAGGGACTCCATCTTTAATTAAAAAAATCCTCTTCCGTTCGACGCAGTCCAAAACGCAATGTCCTCTCTGCTCATCCCTGTGCATAGATATAGATGTCTATGCACAGGGAATGAGCAGACTGAGAACAATCTCAGCTCTGCTACATTAGGCAGCAGGCGGGCTCTAGGACCCTGGAGCTGCGGCAGCCAGCACACAGAGCAGACAGGACTCTTATCTGTGCGAGTTTCCCAGCGATTACTTGCAAAGTAAACGAGTCCAATGCAAATCAATGGCAAAACTAGGATTGCTTCAGGCTGAAGCTTCCGAGACACATCTGTGATTTGTAAATCGCACACTACTCGCTATTACTCGCTTCCCCATTCATTAACATTGGACTCGCTAGACTCGCAACGAGTAGCGAGTCCTGGGCTCGGACTCGCTAGAGTCAAGCGATTCCGAGTAATTTAGGATTCGCCCATCACTAGTCTGGATGAATAAGAAATCCTCCTACATTATATATTAAAGGGGTCCAGTTCGTCACAGGTAGTACCGGGGTTCCTCTCCCTCGTGGTGAGGAAACAGGCAGACCGCTCCACTGACAGGGTGCTGCGGCTGATAAACAAGCCACAACAGCCGGTTGCCGACTGCAAAGCTGGACTTTGGCCGGATCCTCAGGCCCGGCGTTCCCGTGGTGGACTGGAGTATCCCCTGGAGTATGATCGCTCCACTCTGAGGATCTCCCTTTCTCTCTAGGGCCCGGACTTCTCTCGTTGGGCTCCCTCTTTCAGAACCTCCTCAAGGTCCCTTCTTCTTCTCTCTAGTTCGGCTTGAAACCGCCCCGGTTTGACCTTCTGCCTCGTTCCACTTAGTCAAACGACCTCCAACCGTCCTAACTCCTCTCCTCCTCCATCTAACCTCTCACTTCTCTTGATCTCTCCTGGGATTGAATATATCCCCTCCCGGGTAACCTTCCACTGCTCAGCTAATGTCTTTTACGGGTGCAATACCCCTCTGTGACGCCTGACCTTGCGGGACGCCACAGTTGCACCAAGTGGACTGACATGAATCATGGCTCCAACACGAGAGATGTCAATTGAAACAAAGGAGAGGATTATGAAACTGTTAAAAAAGGGTAAATCAACACGCATTGTTGCAAAAGATGTTGGTTGTTCACAGTCAGCTGTGTCTAAAATCTGGTCCAAATACGAATAACATGGGAAGGTTGTTAAAGGCAAACATACTGGTAGACCAAGGAAGACATCAAAGCTTCAAGCCGCAAACTTAAAGCAATATGTCTCCAAAACAGGAAATACACAACAAAACAAATGAGGAACAAATGTGAGGAAACTGGAGTCAATGTCTGTGATCGAACTGTAAGAAACCACCTAAAGTAAAAGGGATTTACATACAGAAAAACTAAACAAAAGTAATCAGTAACACCTAAACAGAAAAAAACAAGGTTACAATGGGCTAAGGATAAGCAATCGTGGACTGTGGATGACTGGATGAAAGTCATATTCAGTGATGAATCGCAAATCTGCATTGGGCAAGGTGATGATGCTGGTACTTTTATTTGGTGCCATTCCACAGAGATTTATAAAGATGATTGCATGAAGAGAACATGCAAATTTCCACAGTCATTGATGATATGGGGCTGCATGTCAGGTGAAGGCACTGGTGAGATGACTGTCATTACATCTTCAATAAATGCCCAAGTTTACATTAATATTTTGGACAGTTTTCTTATCCCATCAATTGAAAGGATGTTTGGGGATGATGAAATCATTTTTCAAGATGATAATGCATCCTGCCATAGAGCAAAAATTGTGAAAACATTCCTTGAAAGAATACACATAATGTCAATGTCATGGCCTTCAATTAGTAAATATCTCAACCCAATTGAAAATCTTTTGTGGAAGTTGAAGAAAATGGTCCATGACAAGGCTCCAACCTGCAAAGCTGATCTGGCAACAGCAATCAGAGAAGATTGGAGCCAGATTGATGATGAGTACTGTTTGTCACTCATTAAGTCCATGCCTCAGAGACTGCAAGCTGTTATAAAAGCCAGTGGTGGTGCAACAAAATACTAGTAATGTATTGAAGTGTTCTTTTGTGTGTTTGTTTTTCATGATTCCATAATTGTTTCCTCAGAATTGAGTGATTCCATAATTTTTTCCCTCTGAAAAAAATTACCCTCACTGACTACCACATTTTTTATCTTGATTTCTTTTAGTGTTTCTTAAAGCCATAAAGTTGCCATTTGAAATTACTTTAGTTTTGGGATATGTGTGTGATCTGCTTTTTTTCCACAACATTAAACAACTGAATGAACATCCTCCGAGCCAGGTGATTCCATAATTTTTGCCAGAGGGTGTATATAATATAGAGACTCCTAGGAGGGTTGTGTATATATGATATAGAGGCTATGGGCTATGTCTATGTGATATAAAGGCTGCTGCTGGGCTTTACATATAATATAGATGCTGCTGCTGGGCTGTATATATAATAAGGAGGCTGCTGCTGGGCTGAATTTATAATATAGAGGCTGCTGGGCTATATATATAAAATAAAGGCTGATGTTGGACTGTATATAAAACATGGATGCTGCTGCTGGGCTGAAAATATAATACTAGATGGGGCACAATGCTATCACATCGGGAGGGCAATGACGTCTCGATCAGGAAAGGCTCAGTGATGCAGGGGACAGTGGCCGTCTCTCCTCCATGTGTGCTCTCTGTCTGGTCTTACTCTCACCCCTGTGTGCTTTTTCTCTCCCCACTGTGTGCTGTGTGTCTCCCCTCTGTGCTCTCTCCTTTGACCTGTCTCCCCCTTGTGCACTATACCTCTCTCCAGTGTGCTGTCTTCTCCCCTCATGTGCTCTCTACTTTGAGCTGTCTCCCCGATTGCTGTCCCCCTGTGCTTTTGTGGCGCCCCGCAATGCAGGCGTCACAGAGGGGTACTGCACCCTCAAAAACGGTACAGATACTCCAGCTGCAAGTGGATTTCAGGCTGATGGGTGGAACCTACACACAAGCACCCCCACACTAGATCACATGGTGGGAGGTACCCAGGAGGGAACAAAACCACCTCCAGGGGGAGAAAAGAGGTCTTTTTGCCTCAAGGTCTTCGACCGGAGAGCCAGGCAGTGAGCCTGAGGGAGCAAGGAGAGTCTCTTGGCTGAGGACCCGGGAAAGGCTAAGGGCAGATCCCAGGCGCAGATAGCCAGTTGGGGATAGAGGAACTTCAGCAGTTCGCCCTAGGAAAGACACCGGGCACCGGAGCCTGCACCTGTGGGATCCTCCAAGGACCACAGAAAATTCAGCGTTCTGAGGAGTATATCTATATACTGCCCAGGCTCTTAAGCAACCAAAAGAGGGAACCAAACATAGCAGGGTGAAGCCGCAGTGTTAAGAGAAGGTTACCCGACGGAAGCGAGGAGAGTGAGAGACAGCAGGAGGCCAGATCCACTGTATGGGGTCAGACTTCACACCAACTACTGGGAAGCAGGGAAGAATTGAAAGAGAAAAGGCACACACTGAGGGTTCCATCCAACTACCTGTGATCCGCTTTCAGCCACCCGTTAGTTTCTTGTCATTTAACATCTTCCTGCACTGAGAACTGTAACCATTGCTGCTAAAGTTCCAGTAAAGTACCCTGAGTGAAGTGACTTTGACTCTGCTGCATCTTCTTTCCTATGAACTTATTCCTTTCACAGGATCGCTGCCCCGGAGGTCCAAGTTCTGCCTGCGGAGGACTACAACATCTCAGCCGAAATATAACCGACCTTTGGATGATTGTGGTGGCACTGGTGCTACTTCACTAGAAACTGCAGGTGGCGTCACGACAACTAACTTTCGAAATAATCCCTTGTGCATAAAATCCCCTTTTCAAAAGAACCATCCCCTGGGACATGGGATCAGGTGCGGTCGCCATTCCCCATGACACAGTTAACCATTTTGCCGCCTGATAGCTGAGTACCTCACACCCTGGGGTGACACATCTGTTTTTCTGGCGTCACGAACAGGATATAATGCCCAGTACCACCGGGTACTGTGCGCCTTGAACTTGGACTTAAAACAAACTTTTTCCGCCATTGCTTGGCGCCAAAAATGGGTTCCTGCCATTACCGCAGGAGGACCCAAGATGGCACCGTAGTCATGTACTGAACACCATGCGCAGGCCTGTGGGCGTGCCTCAGCCCCTAGAAGAAGGAGGGCCTAGACAGAGGCGCCAAAAAGTGTGGCCTCCCCGATTGCCATCAATCAATCAGGGGGGCGGCCCACAGGAAGTTCCCAGGGAGTGCCCGCCCATAAGAAGACAAACCAAAAGAGAAGGACAGAAACAACTAGGCTCCTTTGTACCCAACAGCATGGCAGCACCTCGGTGGAGAGATATAGTGCGAGAGCTGGAGCAGCAGACCCGCGCCGAGCAGGGCCCCTCTTGACAATGGAGGGGGATGCTGACTACAGGCGAGATGCTTTCACCTGGCTCCGCCAAGAGATGAAACAGACTCTGACTTGGGTGTGTCGGCGGTGGAGTGCCGAGCGGACATTTGAACTGCCCTTAGGAGAACGACCCGCGAGGCACGGGAGGCAGTGGTGGCCAAACAAGTGGTCGAAGAGTACCACGCCTCCTTGCCACCCGTGCCACCACCTGTCCAGACCCAGGACACGGGGGTCCAGACTGAGCTCCTGACTCCACCACCATCCCGGGCCAACAGTTGTCTCCAGCTGGAGGCAGCTCGGACATCCCAAACGCACCAGACGTAGAGGTGGAAGAGGAGTACGATGATGATGACACCGATGAGGAACCGGAGGGAGCCTTCGGGGGAAGCACTCCAGAAGCGGCATGGTAGATCGAATGGCAGCGGCACCAGCGAGAAGTTCCCGCCATTTTGAGCTCTGCAGAGACGCGGGTAACACTACGAGTCTCAAGCAGCAGTTCGGCACCCTCACAGTACCAGTCGCTACAATGCATCCGGCCAGCCATGGATGAACGAGACCAGATGGCGATGCAGAGGAGACGAGAGGATTGGTACGAGCGAGAGCACGCGACAAGGAGACTCCATGAGGAAGCTAAAGCTCAGTCCCCACTTCCACTAGAACTCTGCAAAGCAGGGACAGTCGTTTCTGTCTACCAGGAGGAAGGATGGGGTTTTCTAAGAAAACCTGGACTGTTAGACGATGTCTTCTTTTCCCGGCGGGATGTGGAGTCTTAGTTGCGCAAAGGATATCCAAGGCGAAATCTGTACAGAGGTGAGCAGGTGACTTACAAACGCTACCCCGGCCCGTTAGGCTGGTTTGCCATCCACATTGCCCATTGTGCAGATAACCCCGTTAAACAGTAGACATTTCGTTTACAAGAGACGTTGCCCTGTTATCAATCCCTTTCACGACCATGCCCCTTTATCTTTACATTCTTCCTTTTGCAAGTCTTGAATAATGTGTGACCTCGTATGTTATTTTGCTGAAGACTCAGAGACTTTTTATTTGAACTGTCCCTTCATTTAATAATGCGTGCTGAGTGAATAGCGGCCCAGCTCACCCGAAACCATCTCAATTGGGTTCAGTTCTGGTGACTGTGGAGGCCAGGTCATCTGGCATAGCACCCCATCACTCTCCTTCTTGGTCAAATAGAACTTACACACACTGCACTGTGCTGGACTAAAGATTACCGCTGGGCCCACATATCTAGTACTGGTCTCATTGGGCCGAGGTAATAATGTTTGTTTATATATGTATGCAACGTTTGAAGTAATGAGCCTCCCAGCAATGGGAGGAAAACCTAAGCTTGCTTGTTGTAAATAGTTACCCATTGGTATTAATGAATATAAAAATGTTTTTCACTTTCCGGTAGACAAGTACTAATACTCGCAGACGAGTATATTTAATCAAGGGGGTATGTGGCGCCCCGCAATGCAGGCATCACAGATGGCTACTGCACCCATAAAAGCGGTACAGATACTCCAGCTGCAAGTGGATTTCAGGCTGATGGGTGGAACCTACACACAAGCACCCCCACACTAGATCACATGGTGGGAGGTACCTGGGAGGGAACAAAACCACCTCCAGGGGGAGAAAGGAGGTCTTTTTGCCTCAAGTTCTTCGACCGGAGAGCCTGAGGGAGCAAATGGAGGACTGTGCCCGCGCTGGTGCTACTTCACCAGAAACTTCAGGTGGCGTCACGACAACTAACTTTGTAAATAATCCCTTGTACATAAAATCGCCTTTTCAAAAGAAGCGTCCCCCAGGACACGGGATCAGGCGCGGCCGCCATTCCCCTTGACACAGTTAACCCTTTTGCCGCCTGATACCCGAGTACCCCACACCCTGGGGCGACACACTTTGTCTTTTCCCTCGTGCACCCTCCCCCTTTGCCTTGTCTCTCCCCATGTGTGTTTGCTCCCTGTGCTTTGTCTCCCCTTGTGCTCTATCTTCTGTGTACTGTCTTTCCCCTGTGTGCTCTCTCCCTTATTCTTTGTCTCTCCCCGCGCAATCTCTCTACCCTGAGCTTTGCCTCTCCCCACTGTGTGCTCTGCCCCCTGTGGTTTGTTTCTCCCCTGTGTGCTCATCCCCCGGTGCTTTGTATCTCCCCTTTTTGCTCTCTCCCCTATGCACTCTCTCCCCCTTGTGCTGTCTCCCCCTTCCTGTGCACTCGCTCCACTGTGATTTGTCTCATCCCCATGCACTCTCTCCCCTATATGCTCTCTCTCCCCTGTGCGGTCTCTCTTTCCCCCGTGGGCTCACCTTTGAGCATTCGTGTCTAAAGATGGTGGCAGCATAAGTGCGCCTGCACATTGTTCACGCCACCACCATCTTTGCATATTCAACTGGCCAAAGATGGCAGAGGCATGAGTAACTGGGCATGCATATTCAAGGCGCGTGTAGGTGCACTTACTTTAGACGCCCCCTTTTTTGACAACATGTTTTCAAAGATGGCGGCGGGCTGAGTAACTGGGCCTGCACGCACTGGCAATGCGCAGGCCCAGTTACTCATTCATGTGCGGCGGTGTCGGCATTTTCAATTGTCGGTAGTACTGCTGGCGGTACTGTGCATGGGGCCGGTACTGCCAGTGGATGCCATATTTGCACATTCATCACAATATGGCTAGCCTGTGAAAGGAGGACATTGTGACTTCGGAAGATGACAGACATCACAAGGTACTTATATATACAGCACTGCAGCAGACTCCATCTATCTATATAATATGAAGACTGCTGCTGGGCTGAATATATAATATAGAGGCTGCTACTGGGCTGTATACATACAGACCAAAAGTTTGGACACACCTTCTCATTCAAAGAGTTTTTTGTATTTTCATGACTATGAAAATAGTAGATTCACACGGAAGGCATCAAAACTATTAATTAACACATGTGGAATAATATACTTAACAATAAAGTGTAAATCAACTGAAAATATGAAAGGGAAAAAAGGATAAGAGGTTGTAGGGGCGCACAGAGGGTGAGGCTGAAAAGGAGATCATTTGTAATAGCACTTTCCTTTATTCAATAAGGTCCTCACCAGTGCGTCCCTACAACCACTTATCCTTTTTTCCCGTTCATATGCAATTGCCTACGGGCGAGTGGTGGGTGCTGCACTCTGGTGGAGGCCTAGAAGATTACAGGACCTGTGGTGACGTCGGACCCATGTGATCTGCCACGTGACCAGTCCTCCACCTTGAAACCCGGAAGCTCGGATTACACCGCACGGCCACGCTAAATAACTCGCTGTGAAACTGGGTTATGCCAGTAGCATAACCGGACCAGGTGAGCAAACTCTCACCTATATAACACATCCCCGCCGCCAGTAATACACTAGGAGTGCCCCTCCTTGTTTTTTTGTTCTTTTGTTTTCAACTGAAAATATGTGTTATATTCTAGGTTCTTCAAAGTAGCCACCTTTTGCTTCGATTACTGCTTTGCACACTCTTGGCATTCTCTTGATGAGCTTCAAGAGGTAGTCCCCGTAAATGGTTTTCACTTCACAGGTGTGCCCTGTCAGGTTTAATAAGTGGGATTTCTTGCCTTATAAATGGGGTTGGGACCATCAGTTGTGTTGTGCAGACGTCTGGTGGATACACAGCTGGTAGTCCTACTGAATAGACTGTTAGAATTTGTATTATGGCAAGAAAAAAGCAGCTAAGTAAAGAAAAACGAGTGGCCATCATTACTTTAAGAAATGAAGGTCAGTCAGTCCAAAAAATTGGGAAAACTTTGAAAGTGTCCCCAAGTGCAGTTGCAAAAACCATCAAGCGCTACAAAGAAACTGGCTCACATGAGGACCGCCCCAGGAAAGGATGACCTAGAGTCACTACATTAGACATTAGACCAGTGGAAATCTGTGCTTTGGTCTGCAGAGTCAAAATTTGAGATCTTTGGTTCCAACCACCGTGTGGATGCAGAAAAGGTGAACGAATGGACTCTACATGCCTGGTTCCCATCATGAAGCATGGAGGAGAGGTGTGATGGTGTGGGGGTGCTTTGCTGGTTACACTGTTGGGGATTTATTCAAAATTGAAGGCATAATGAACCAGCATGGCTACCACAGCATTTTGCAGCGGCATGCTGTTCCATCCAGATTGCGTTTAGTTGAACCATCATTTATTTTTCAACAGGACAATGACCCCAAACGAACCTCCAGGCTGTGTAAGGGCTATTTGACCAAGAAGGAGAGTGATGGGGTGCTACGCCAGATGACCTGGCCTCCACAGTCACCAGAACTGAACCCAATCGAGATGGTTTCAGGTGAGCTGGACCGCAGAGTGAAGGCAAAAGGACCAACAAGTGCTAAGCATCTCTGGGAACTCCTTCAAGACTGTTGGAAGACCATTTCCGGTGACTACCTCTTGAAGCTCATCTAGAGAATGCCAAGAGTGTGCAAAGCAGTAATCAAAGCAAAAGGTGGCTACTTTGAAGAACCTAGATTATAAGACATATTTTCAGTTGTTTCACACTTTTTTGTTAAGTATATAATTCCACATGTATTAATTCATAGTTTTGATGCCTTCAGTGTGAATCTACAATTTTCATAGTCATGAAAATAAAGAAAACTCTTTGAATGAGAAGGTGTGTCCAAATGTTTAGTCTGTACTGTATATAATATAGTGGCTGCTGCTCCTGTTTGTAGTGCGCAAGGCAGTCTCTTTAGTGCATGCACAGTACAAACTTTGCGATAATGAAGAGCAGATGGTTGTTTTACGCAAATATACTTTCACATAGCTGCAGCTATGATTGGAGGCCCAGGGACAACCAGGAACTAGCTGGGGGCCTTGGACCCCAGTCATAGGTACAGCTATATGAAAGTATAGCTGCATACAGCAGTAATGGCAGGGGACACCATCCGACAAGTGGCACAGATGATGTCCAGTTGGTGAGTGGACACCCTGAGCTGTCCTGCGCTCATAGAAGAAAGTAAAGGATTGCAGTTATTATGTGGATCACTGGGGCTAGGTTGTAAGACCCTCAGCTGTAGGTAATAACTCAGGTCTGCTGCAAAGGCAGCAGTTATCATGATAGTCTGCCCATGGTTCTACACACATCCCTTATTAGATATTTAATATTTATCTGCCAAATGCATATAAATTCTTTCTCACACAAAAACGTTTTAGTAGTCAATAGTTTAATATAAAATTTGGCTCAATTTGTTTGCAAGAAAAAGAAGCAAGTTGTCAAAAACAATGAAAATGTGTTACTGTTTGTTTTTCTGGTTATGTATGCCTGCTATTGACTTCCATGATATGAAAAATGTATAAACGTACATATATATGTGCTATTAAGCATTGATGTTAGGATGTATATGTCAGATGAAAAGACAACAAATATCAAATTTGTGTGCGTATAATGTAGTGCAATTTGGTTTTACTTGTGATTTTGATGGGCTAAAACAACAATATAAAAATTATTGCATGTGAAAAATGTATGTACACAATGGAAATTTCCAGGTGCTTTCTATTGTAATTGTAAGAGCAAGACCATTCTTTGTTAATTCATATATAGAAATCGCATTTAACAAGATAATTACAGAATACCTATAAACAAATATTATTTTCTCCAAATTTAAGGTTCTTGGCTGAAAATTTCATAGACTTCAGTAATGCAGAAAATGAGATGTAGACAACACATCTTCACGGGAAACTAACACCTAATATACAGTTCAGTGGATCATAGTTTTCTGAAATCTTTGGGGATGATAAACTACATTATTGAAGTATTAACTTTTTTGCCATTTTTCCTACAGTTACTTTAAGAAGTACAAGGATTTCATGGGCTTTTTTCTTCAAGCTCGCAAAGTATCGAATGACCAGGTAGCTGGGTCTTTTGTGCTCATTCCACCTGGCTCTAAACTACTGCGCTGCCTTGCAGATGGAGACACTGTGACCCATTCAGATAAGTCCTTGAAGAGAAATCTATCATTTGTGTGGAAGTCACCTGATCAACCTGTGGGGGATATTAAATTCTTGTGAGTGTGTAATAGACATACTCAAGTGTAATGCTTTTATATGTGGTAAAAACAGCCTCAAAAGGGAGCAATTATCACTGAGAATATATATAAAACAGAAAAAAAAAAAAATATATATATATACGCATGGTATATGCATGGTACTGTGCAAGAGTCTTAGGCCCCATTCACACCATGATTTTCAGGATCCAAAACTGTCCAGTGTGAACCGGACAGTCCCGGGTCCGGTTTTGGCTCCATAGTATTCCTATGGGGCCGGATTGCACCGGATCGCAGTGTTTTGCCATCCGGTTTTGTGCTGTCCGGGAGGATCCGACAGCTTTCCTTTTTTGGCTCCAGACACAAAATCGGAACACGCAGCATTTTTTGTGTCTGGGGCCAAAACCTCTCAAAATCGGATTCTCCCAGATCCTTCGGATCTGGTGCTCCCTAACATGGGAGTCTATGGCGCTGGATCGCGCCAGATCAGAGATAAAATTGGATCCGAGAGCCAGATGCCAGGTGCTGGAGTTTAGCAGCGCTAAACTTCAGCACCATGAGTAGTCCCCTCCAGAGATTTCAGGACCACGGCTAGCTCCCTGCTAGCTGCGATCTTGAAATTTCAGCAGCTGCAGCTGTGCTCGGCTGCGTCCGGCTGCAAACCGGCATGCCCTCCGGTTCAGTTTCAAAGTCGGGTTCGGGGCTGTCCAGTTTAGACCGGACAGCCCCGGACCTGATCCAGCCATGGTGTGAAGGGGGCCTTAGACAGGTTGGGAAAAATGCAGTAAAGTAAGGATTATTTCAATGATATGAATGTTAATAATCAATTGTAAAATCAATTAACGTGAAAAGTCTAAAGCAAATCAGTATTTTGTATGATCACTCTATGCCTTCAAAACAGCATCACATTTTCTACGCTTCTACTTACATTTACACAGATTTTAAAGCAAAGTGTCCAAAAATATTGCAATGTTTGAACATTTAATTTTAATGCCCTTTAACACAATGGTACGTCACACAAAATAGTTAATAAATAACATTTCCCACATGTCTACTTCACATCTCCATCATTTTGTAAACTTTTATTTTAGTTAGGAAGTTAGAAGGGTTAAAAGTTTATCAGCAATTTTTTATTTTTACAATAAAATTACAAAACTTGATTTTTTAGGGACCACATTATAATTGAAGTGACTTTGAGATACTGATGTGACAGAAAATACTCAAAAGTTGCACGATTTTAAAAGCTGCACCCTTCAAAGTGCTCAAAACCACATTCAAGACATCGATTAACCCTTTAGGTGCTTTAAAGGAATTAATGCAATTTGAATAAAAAAATAAAAAAAGTTTACTTTTTCGTGCAAAAATGTTACTATAGCCCCAAATTTTGCATTTCCACAAAAGTAACAATAGAAAATGGAGCAAACAATTTGTGGTGCAACTTCTGAGTATGCTGATGCCCTATTATGCTACTATACTATATACTATAACTACTGTTTGGACTTGGAAGGGAAGGAGCGCCATTAGACCTTTGAAGTGCAAAATTGACTGGAATAGATAGTGGACACTATGGTACATTTGCCGAGAGCCTGATGGGCCTAAAAAGTGGACATCCCCAAAAAGTGTCCCTATTTTACAAACTATACCCCCATGGAACATATCTAGAGGTTCGGCAATTCTGCATCGCAGAATTTTATAACATTGAATCATGGAAAAGCTAAAAGACATTTTTCTCATAAAAATATTTTTTTTAGCCTCACATTTACCATTGTTACAACATTAACATTAGAAAATGGACCATGCAATTTGTTGTGCAATTTCTCCTCAGTACTCCTATACCCCATATTTGATGGAAAAGTACTGTTTGGGAAAAAGGCAGGGCTCAGAACAGAAGGAGCGCCATTTGACTTCTGAAGTGCAAAATTGACTGGAATACCGTATTTTTCGCTTTATAAGACGCGCCAGTTTATAAGATGCATCCCAAATTTGGTGAAGGAAAAGAGAATTTTATTTTTAAAAGTTAAATGGGGTCTGTCTTATAATGCCAGTGTACGTATTACAAAAAGTATAAATGTCCCTGATCCTGGTATATATATCCCCCCATCATGGTACAAGGACTCCCCATGCTGGATATGGCCCTCTATGACTGTACATAGCCCCTTGTGATGGTATATATCCCCCCATTCTGGATATGACCCCCAGTGATGGTACATAGCCCTATCCTGGATATGACCCCCAGTGATGGTACACTTAGTCTCCCATTCTTGATATGGCCCACAGTGATGGTATACATAGCGGCCAGCCAGGATATGGCCCCCAGTGATGGAACACATAGCCCCCCATCCTGGAAATGGCCCCCCCATCCTGCACTCACCCTCTCCATTCTTAATATGTCCCCCCAACACTCTATATACCCCCATGCTGGCGCTCAGAGTAAAATAATAAATGTTGTAACTTGCTCTCTATCACTCCCTGCTCCCAGCTCAGCAGTGTCTTCCTGTGTCTGGGGCGCTTAGTGACATAATCGCTGTAGGCCCCGGTCACATGATCGGATGCTGGACACAGAGACAGGAAGAAGGCAGCGAGCTGCAGGCAGGGAGCAATGGAGGGTAAGTTACAGCGTTTATTATCTTAATGTGTGCGCCAGAATGGGGACATATATAGTGACAAGGGCATATCCAGAATGGAGGGGGTGAATTCAGGATGGGGGAGTGAGAGCAAGTTCATATAATATGCACTGCTCCCCCCGTCCATCTTTCAGCACGGCTTTAGCACTGAGAGATGGACAGCGGGATGCAGTGAATATTATATGAGCATAATGAGCGGGGGCACTTGAACACGAGCTGCCTCTGCAGCCTGCACCAGCCTGCTCCAGCCCTTGGACACCGCTCCAGAGCCACCCCCCCCTTCCCTACAGTACAGAAACTGTAGATTTATATTATAAGACGTGTTTTCTAATTCGAAAAATACGGTATATAGCAGACATCATGTCACATTTGTTGAGCCCCTGATGTGTCTAAACAGTGAAAACACCCCACAAGTGATCCTATTTAGAAAACTACACCCCTCAAGGAATTTATTTAGAGCCAGCATGTGCTTCACAGAGTTTTAAAATGTTGAGCCATGGAAATGAGAAAATACATCTTTGCAAAACAAATGTTCCTTTAGGTCCAAATTTTTGAATTTCATAAGGGCAACAGGAGAAAATGGGCAATACAACTTGTTGAGAAATTCCCCCTGAGTACATTGATACCTCATTTATGGTGGAAAACCACTTTTGGGAGCACGGCAGGGCTCAGAAGAGAAGGAGTCTTATTTTACCATTTTGGTTGGAATAGATTGAATATGCCATGTCACATTTGATAAGCCCGTGACATGCCAGATTAGCAGAAACCTTCGACAAATTACCCCATTTGAATACTGCACATCTCAAGGAATTCCTCTAGGTGGTAGTGATAATTTAAAACCCACAGGCGAATTACAGAATTGTAAAACATTGGGCTAAATGAAAATTTCCCATTTTTTCCAATAAAATGTTTTTGTCCCAATGTTTTTTTTTAATGTTGGAAGTAGGACAAAACAAATAGTACGCCAATACTCATAAAGTGGTCAAAAACTACTTTTCAGGCACAGTGCAAAGCTCAGAATGGAAGGGGCACTTTATTGGTGTACAGATTATGCTGGAATGGTTTAA